>SMSR01012074.1:8956-42004 GCA_019453355.1 Ceratina japonica
CAAATTAATTAGTGCAATTCGTAAAATACTAATTCATCTTATTTTCATTTCAATTTCAAGTACTAAATAGTTCTTCAAGGTTCAATTTCAAGCTACAAAATATATCTCTTCTTAAAGCCCTTTCATTAAACCTCTAAGAATAAACTTGAACCTGAAGAATGTTTGTTTCAAATTAATTAGTGCAATTCGTAGGAGATACTAATTCACCTTATTCTGATTTATTGGCTCGCAGTTAGCAACAGTTCTATGACCCTGAGCTCAAGCAAGACGATCCTGAGCCTGCTGGCCATCGTGTTCCTGGTTCCGTCGTCGATGAGGACGACCGCTGCCAGGAGGTAGCTTGCACTCGTCGCATGCGTTGAGACACCACCACTGCCACGACCTAATTCGATGCAACGCAGACAGCGAGAGGAAGCAAAAACTCGTCCATGTAACACTTAAGTAGTAGTCTAGGGCTTCCACTTATGTATATTACTATGGAATAGATAGCTCGAATGGCAAATCGTTCTTGTTCAGAAGATGGCCTGTGCGTGTGTTAATTAAGCAGACGCTCGGGGGAGGATAATTGATGTCACAGTGGGGCGCGGTCTTCTATGATTGTCAAAGTACTCTAACGCCGGTATTCATAGTCGTTACTTATTTTTAAGATCGTCTTAAGGATGTCCTGGAGGTATATAAAAACGTTCAGAAATTCTTGAAACGTTAACAAAACATAGTTTTCACTGTATTAAAGCAATTATCAAAGTTTGGGTTCGATTCACTTCGTCGTTTAAAAATTATAGTAATTTGAAGTTTGCACATTTTAACACTTCTTAATTCCACTTCAAATCCTATTTAAACCTTGAAAAAACGTTGCCAGAAACTTCAATTTTTTTCTATATATAGTAAACACTATGTAATTAATTAGCACACAAAATTTATTAATCTTCACTGATTAGTTAAAAAAAAAAACATTATAAACTACTAGAAAATGTCATCAGAACATAATTTTATACAAATTTCAGATGTTTATTAGTAATTATAAATATTGCTTTCTGAAGTATTTTTGTTTTATTTAAATATTTATTTTTTACTTTTTATTATGTAATTGTCTATATTCAACATCGCCAATTTATTTTCTTCAAGTTGAAATCAGAGGGTACAGTCATTCACAAAAGTCACTTAGAATCTTTTCTGATATTAAGGAAACTTGATTGAAAAGCCAGTATGAGAAGCAATTCACTAATTAAACAAAAGGTTTCAGAATTAATCTGTATTTTTAATACAAAGTATACATGATAAATAGCCTTCGTTGCCAATATATTGACGAATTTCGAATTTTATGTACTTTTGTCTCCGATTGTACCTCCAGAACGTCCTTAAGCATTTGTTATCACTGTCAATCCCACATTTCCAGTCCTTGTCTTGCACTGGGAACAGGGACTTAAACAAATACTATTAAGGCGACCTTAAAAATAAGTAACGACTATAAATACCGACCTAAATAAGTCATATATTTCTTGTTTCGAGATATACTTAACGGATTACATAAATTCCACTGATGTAAATAAACCTCTGAAATAAATCATAATGTAATAATGACAGAAATAGGGATGTCGGATTAATTAGGCGCTGGTTTGGAAGCACCATCAATTACATTGTTTCACTGTTGAATTTCGTACACTTTCGATCGATCCAATTGATTCGTATTTTTTTTTTGTTTAATGGCCCGAGTGATAGTGATCAATGACAGCGTTGGGGAAACGGGGATGATTCTACTGTAATCGATTGCGATAATATTAGCGCAGCGAGGAGCGTCGTTTTGCTCAATATTCGCTCTTTCGAAGTGTCCGACGAATTACGACACAATAGATATTCGTTTGTAATCTGTACAAATTGTAATAAATTATCATATGAAATCAATCGTTCTTATTTTTCCATCCCCGAATGATTCTAACAATAACTACAACAAAAATCATATAAAATAATCATAAACGTGTTTAGATAATTACTTTTTCTTCGAGATATTAAAATATTTGATTAAGTCTTCAGATATATGGCTATCAATACTTATTTTTACGTCAGCAGTACATTTTTTTAAACGTCTTGCTAAATGCCATGGCCAACGGTCTCTGAAAAACTGAATCTCTCGCAGTAGATACTTTTTCTTCGAGATATTAAAATATTTGATTAAGTATCCAGATACATGGCCATCAATATTTGTTTTTACGTCAACAGTACATTTTTTTAAACGTCTTGCTAAATTCCATGGCCAAACTCTCTCTAAAAAATGAATTTCTCGCAATCACTCACTTGGCAATTACACTCGAGTTTACCCAGACGTTTAAAATCTATTATTTGACTAATTACGCGTGCAAGCGTCTATCTGGGAAAATGGAGGGCGACGCAAAAATTCGAGACGCGGCTCTCGTTCGCGATTTTAATTAAACATCGCGACAGAGCTCGGTGTAATTAATTGGCTTGGGGCCATGTCACGCCGCGCCTGCAATGGCCACCGCGCTATTTTTCCGCGAGGCAATTTTTCAAAAAGAAGCGGCACCCGAAAAAAGGACCACCGCGAAGGAGAGAAAATTGATCGTGGCTCGCTTAGCTCAGGGAATGAATCGCGTCGCCTGTTTCATTGAATTTTTTTCCACCAACGCCGGTGAATAATTTTCAATGTACTTCGTCCTCAGAACTTTCCAACTAGAAATGAAAATTCCAAATTAAATATTTTCTCTTTAGAGTATCCGTTTCAAAAATTCTTATTTTAATTATAATCAATTTTAGTATTTTTATCTTAAGTCAACTTTTATTAAAACTTCAGATTTTAATCAATTTGAGGCAAAAAGATAGGCACACTTTGTGATTCTCTTTTTGCCTCAATTGTTATCGGAAAAAATGCTGCACATTTTGACTTGAATCACCTTCAAAAAATTATTTTGTATAATCCATTACACGTACAATAAAAACCCCAATTTTTAATTTCGATTTATTTCATGATTCCACCGAAAAAAAATCAATTCTGGCCTTTAGGATTGTCCAACCCTTTACTTCAATTTGAAAAATGTGCTTGCGATTAAATTTATTTTCATTCTAGTAAATTTCATTCCGTTAATGCCGATCTAATTTTCATGATGTAATTTTAATCTGACTCGCAACCTTATGAAAGTAATCCTGGATTAAAACAGAATTCAAACAGCTAAAACCTTAATCCCGCTAATTCCCATTGGCGTCGTTTTTCACTCGGTACCGGGAAGCGGGGGGACAATAATTCAGTGATATTTCAGCAACGCGCACCGGCTAAAAATATCGGGTCGCCTGCGTAAAACTTCAGTTTTATTGATTCCCCGTTCGTTGCCACATCGTCGAAACGCGTATCGGGGAGCAAATATAAATTCTCGTTTCGCGCCGGCCGAACGTAATTTCGCGAAATTTTCCAAACGGGACGCGAGCTGTGTGGACGGGACCTCCTGGAGCGAATGGCCCGCGCAATTTAGGGACGCCGGTTTGGGAATTTGTCAACGAACACCGACGAATGTTTATTAGAAAATACGAGCCGTCCGTGCGGCCGAACTGTTCCGATCGAGCTAGTAATTCTATTGTTACTAACGATTACTGTAAATTCTGTTTAGCTCGGTTCCGAATTCCAAAAATCCGTGCGAATTATAAAAAAAAATTGTGAACATTTGGTTCCTTTTCTTCCTTCGGGATTCATTTTTTAGCATAAATGCATCCAAGTTGGAAGCTTGTATCCTAGATTTCTTGAATTAAAAAAAAATTGATCTTGAGAAATGTATCTTGAAATAAAATTACAATAAAGTTAACATTTTCATTATATATGTCATTGAACATATGATGAACATGAAAAAAAAAATTTTCAGCATTTGGTTCCTCTTCAGCTATTATATGAAACCTGATTCATTTTTTAGCATAAATGTATCCAGATTCAATGCTCATATCCTAGATTTCTTAAATAAACAAAATTTGAGCTTGAAAAATGTATCTCGAAATAAAATTACAGTAAAGTTAAAATTTCCACTATATATCTCATTGAACAATGATATGATGAACATGAAAAAAAAAAATTTTCAGCATTTGGTTCCTCTTCAGCTATTATATGAAACCTGATTCATTTTTTAGCATAAATATATCCAGATTCAAAGCTTATATCTCAGTCTTCTTCTTTATTAATATTTTTCTTCTTCATTAAAATTCTTCTTCTTTATTAATATTCTATTCTTAAATAAAAGAATTTGACCTTGAAAAATATACCTCCAAAAAAAATTACAGAAAAGTTAACGTTACCATATCTCATTCCTATGTGGTGATGGATGGATGGTCGTAAATGGAAACTGGCAATGCATAATCATTGAAGTATGATCGGGTGTTAACGTATCGGGGCGCAAATATAAATTCTCGTTTCGCGCCGGCCGAACGTAATTTCGCGAAATTTTCCAAACGGGACGCGAGCTGTGTGGACGGGACCTCCTGGAGCCAATGGCCCGCGCAATTAAGGGACGCCGGTTTGGGAATTTGTCAACGAACACCGACGAATGTTTATTAGAAAATACGAGCCGTCCGTGCGGCCGAACTGTTCCGATCGAGCTAGTAATTCTATTGTTACTAACGATTACTGTAAATTCTGTTTAGCTCGGTTCCGAATTCCAAAAATCCGTGCGAATTGTAAAAAAAATTGTGAACATTTGGTTCCTTTTCTTCCTTCGGGATTCATTTTTGGGCATAAATGTATCCAAGTTAAAAGCTTGTATCCTAGATTAAAAAATTTGCGCTTGAAAAATGTATCTAGAAATAGAATTACAGTAAAGTTAACATTTTCATTATATATCTCGTTGAATAATGATGTGATGAATATGACAAAAATATTTTAAGCATTTGCTTCCTCTACAGCTATTATATGAAACCTGATTCATTTTTTAACATAAATGTATCCAGATTCAAACCTTATATCTCAGTCTTCTTCTTTATTAATATTCTATTCTTAAATAAAAAGAATTTGCCCTTGAAAAATATACCTTCAAATAAAATTACAGTAAAATTAACGTTACCATATCTCGTTCCTATATTGGTGATGGATGGAGGACCGTAAATGGAAACTGGCAATGCATAATCATTGAAGTATGATCGGGTGTTGGTTATCCGAAAACAGCGTACGTTAATTGGGTGTAGCGTATATAACGCATCACGGTAATGCGCCGATTGATACGCAAATGGAGTGGCCAATTATACGCCGGAGTAAACAACAATCCAGGCCTTNATGCTCATATCCTAGATTTCTTAAATAAACAAAATTTGAGCTTGAAAAATGTATCTCGAAATAAAATTACAGTAAAGTTAAAATTTCCACTATATATCTCATTGAACAATGATATGATGAACATGAAAAAAAAAAATTTTCAGCATTTGGTTCCTCTTCAGCTATTATATGAAACCTGATTCATTTTTTAGCATAAATATATCCAGATTCAAAGCTTATATCTCAGTCTTCTTCTTTATTAATATTTTTCTTCTTCATTAAAATTCTTCTTCTTTATTAATATTCTATTCTTAAATAAAAGAATTTGACCTTGAAAAATATACCTCCAAAAAAAATTACAGAAAAGTTAACGTTACCATATCTCATTCCTATGTGGTGATGGATGGATGGTCGTAAATGGAAACTGGCAATGCATAATCATTGAAGTATGATCGGGTGTTGGTTATCCGAAAACAGCGTACGTTAATTGGGTGTAGCGTATATAACGCATCACGGTAATGCGCCGATTGATACGCAAATGGAGTGGCCAATTATGCGCTGGAGTAAACAACAATCCAGGCCTTGAGTTCCTAGTTCACGCCTGATGTCTATGCACCCTCTAAATCGATGTTCAACCGATCCGTGTCCCGTTACCGTAATATCAAACTTCAACTCCCAAACGATCTACCGATATATCTATACATAGATACATAAGTTATTGTCACATATCTATGAAGATTGTTGTTTTTTAATGAAATTTTCATTTCTTTCACTTCAAAGTCATCAGAAAATCATGATATATTAAGTCCTTGAATTCTGAAACATTAATTCTGAGACAGTCTGTATATAATCATTAAAAAAAAATCAAAGAAGAAGAAATCATTAAGAAAAATCAGGAGTTAAGTACAATCATGAGATTGTCTTTCAATTGGATTAAATTTGATTGCGTTAATTAAATAGAATTAAAAGATATTTTGGTGGACAATTTTAAAGCTTTAATTATTTCTGCCCACTGAATTTCTGAATGAAAAGGAAGAAGATATAAAAAACGGAAGACAAGCGTTGCGGAAAAGTCATTAATCTTGTCTCCGCAACTTCGACGATTTATCTTGCCAGTCGTGGCAACGGCGAAAACAATAACAAACGAGTGAAAATGTTCGCTAAAGGAACGAGATCACATTAGAAAATTATAATAAAATTATATAAAAGTATTAACTGTAGCATGACATGCAAATTGGACATCGTTCTCCGATAATTGACGAATTGCACCAAGAAAAATCGCTCACTATTTTCTGCTGTTTTTAATCAAGGGCCCAAAACCGAGTCCCAAAAACTACCAGATTTAATTATTCTTCCTATACTTTTTAAACTGAAGCCCAAAAAAATCTGGGTCTTCCTATCGCTACTCAATATTTTCTACACAGAACGAAAAACAAATATGCTTTGTAAAAAATTGTGGCACATTGAAAAGAGAGAAAACGCGGTATAAACTTTATGATACAGTTTACTTTCAAAGATTAAAAAATTTGTACAGTCTCAACAAACATCATTTTATCTGCGAGTAAGGAATCGAAGGGTGCTCACAATCAGTTATTAATCGATCCTTGATGAGTTACATATGATCAATTGTATGTGTTTTTCTTTAATGTGAGAAATATCAATTAGCCTCGCAACGTAAACGACGATCACGTTTATCGTTACATCCGCCTCGTGCACCAACATCGATCGCGGATGTAAAGATAACACTGGTCCGAAATCATCATCGAAAAACGTAATTGAATCGAACGTGACAAAGCGTCGTGGGTGACTCGAATTAGGTAATTAGATAACAAGTCGATGAAAGGAAGAAGAAAGCATATCGCAGCACGTCTGCGTTCAAGTCTTACGTTATAAGTGTTAGTGGTGGATCGCGATGGTTGCAAATCTGCGTTACACATTCACCTCGTACGTATAATTAGTTACTTACGCTAAATTATTGCAATTTACAAATTTCGTGTCGCCCCGGTGCCCGTCCGCCGCTGTGCCGACCATTAGAAAATAACATGCGATCCATATTTTTTATATCATTTTAATAATCCTTTTTTTCTGCAAAAATGACGTAGTGTTATGTCGTGGAAGCGAAGAAATGTTCACTCGTATCCCGAATTACAAAATACATATATGTGTACGAAGTCATCATTCATCCATCCGAGCCGCTCTATGTACAAGCTGAATGTACATACATAAGAATTTATAAATGTTTTACTGCGATTAAAATTAACCGTTTTTATACTGTGTACCTAAGGCCATATCGTCGTATATCTTCTTCCACGTCTTTTTAAAATATCGTTTACCGCACTTTTCGCTAATCGCTCGCAACAATTTCACTTATGACCGTCTTCCTATTTAACATCATCACAAAGTAGGTACGCAACATTTCCACCCATTTTTTCTTTTACCTAGCATCGGTACTACTCTTTAAAATACGCACCAAGTCCCCGGATTCCCGTCCGTCCGTAACAAGGTCATTATTACAGTTACAATTAAATTGATCCAAGGTCTCGACACGCTACACATTAGTCATCGTTCTTTATAAAAACGCTGCTCTCCTGGTACAGAGACTCGTAGGATGCCCGATTTTAGCGCCCTTTCGTCCTCTTAAACATGGTGCATGCACGAACAATGCTACATTATATTTTACTATACGCATCGTCATCGTATGCAATTAATCTTCTTTAACGATAGATCTGAGTTTTTTTTTTATATTAACACGTAATTCCATTGAAAATCTTATACGAGATTTATCATTTATACTCTCTTCAACATAATCTGACCTTTTGCGCCGCGAACGTCATGTTCCGATTTCACGGTCCCTCTCTTTTCTCGAAAACAAAATGTTATTTTTAATATAAAACGCTATTTTACATTAGTCAATGAACTTCGAAAGTCGCTGAAAAAACGTATTCTACAAAAAAGGTAAAAGAGAAGAACCACAAACTTACGATAGAGAAAAGGAGAACGAAAACTGTGTGAATGTTCGTGAACGTTTCACGATATACGCCGCATAACATAAAATAGATCGACGTTGAGTTCGGAATAAACAGAAAAATGACATAAGTTCCCTGCGTGACGTAAAATTATCAATTGCATCAGTGTATATATGTATATATATACGTATACACTATATATACATATATAGTTGTATGCAAGTATTTAATCTTAACGTTGTAACAGTATTAAAATATCTGCGATTCTCCGTTAGCATGATTTCTGACTCAGTGATAATAAAAAGCAGGCTTAAATCGAAATGCTGAGAAAATAATATGTAATTAACGCTTGACTATCGGGAAGAGTTGATATCGGTTAATAAAAGTTCCAGAGTCGTGTACCTCCCGCACTTTAACTGAGACAGTCGGTTTAAATGCTGATTAAGCGTGTCCGCAGCGATCGGTTGGCAGGGAGCGATACAGGGTGGAGTTTTCGATATTTCGATAATGTTCGCGATGAACGATGACCACTCCGCAGACAGAGCGTCGTCCGNGGTTAATAAAAGTTCCAGAGTCGTGTACCTCCCGCACTTTAACTGAGACAGTCGGTTTAAATGTTGATTAAGCGTGTCCGCAGCGATCGGTTGGCAGGGAGCGATACAGGGTGGAGTTTCGCCGATTATTTTGATAATGTTCGCGATGAACGATGACCACTCCGCAGACAGAGCGTCGTCCGTCGGGTATGTTTTCTCTGCTCGTTCGAACATCGAGGCGATTACAGACACACCGAACTAAACAGGATTGAAAGAAAAAACAAGAAAAAAAAATGAGAATATGATTGTAAAAAGTAGGCAAAAGCAGGGTTCCCAGATTCTTCTATTCGAGAAGGAAAATCTGGGAGAACCCTGGACGTAAGATCTATGTAATTGAACAAACCTTGTTTGAAAGAGCGAAAGCTAAATTGTTATTTTTGACTGGTTGACTAGTGAAATCGGACAGTGATCGAGCTAGTCGAAGTATCGTGTCGAACTCTTGCGTGTTACTGAACCATCGTTGAAATTCCGAATACAGGCTTGTCAACAGGTGCGAGTCTCTACGACCAATTACAGTCAATCCTCGGAATATCCCCTTCCATAATTCCTCTAATTGGTTAGAATATTCCGTTACGTTCAAGAACGGCAGAAATCTCAATAACAGCATCTGCGACAATAAATTAAACAAATAAAATTTACGATTCTCTCTTTGTATTTTGTCTCAATCTCTTACGTACCTTTCCTTTTCGGATTCCTAGCATACTCGCTAGTTTATCGTCTTGTATTAATTGAAGAAGAGCCGACAACATCATATTTATTAACTCCGGCTTAGTCTTCTTCTCGGTATTCGTTTCCTTCTCTCCCTCCTGACTTTCACGTTGCTGTTCGTGAAGTATAACTAAAGGATTGTGAAGATCTTCCAGCTTCAATTGGATTACATATAACTGAAAATATCATTGTTCGTAAAATATAATAACTTCCTTCGTCTTCTTTCAAAGTGTTAGGAAAATTATATACCCTTTCTATTTCAAGCAATAACTGCCTCGTCCGTTTCGTGTCCTTCTGCTGTATCTGCGAGGCGGATTGAGGATCGCTGTTTGGCACAACGTCCATGTCGATCACCTTACGCGGTGCGATCACGCTTGCAAACTGTAACTTCCCTAAGGAGTTCTCGAACTGCATCGGTACGTAAGCAGGTCTTGAAAGTACGGGAAGCGGTTGATCTCGATCTCTAAAAGTAAATCGAATAAAACAATCGCCGAAGTCACGGTCGAAACGAAAAAGAATAAAAATATTCACCTCGAATCTCTTTGATAATTGTTATTGTTATTAATACGTTTCTTATCCTTTTGTTCTTGATTCAAACTCTGTTTGTTCTTTCTATCGCAGAACACGGTGTAATAGTAATCGTCGACGTAAGGTTCAGTCGTGTTGAGTTGCAACAGTTGGATATTGATTAACCACTGTTTCTCCCGGCTGCTCATCAAACCGGCGTACTCGTCGTACTCTCCCGAACCAGACACACCGTTCACACCCTGGCAGTAATGATGGTACGGGTATTGCCGTTGATTGTTCCGGTCATGGTTGCGCTGCAGATGTTGGTTGTTCTTGAAATACATTTGATGATTCCCTTGCTGTTGGTCTCCGTGAGGGAACGACCTGTTCTGGTGTCGTTGGTTGCCAGAATGGCTGTAAGAGTGTTGCTGCTGATGGTGACTAGACTGATTCCCGGGGAACGGAGATATCATGCCGTGGTCTGGTCGCAGAAACGGAGGGAGGCACAAATTCGAGTGTGGAGGCTGTGAAATATTAGAAACATCAAATCTCTCCTGTTTTTCATTAACATTTCAGATTAAATAACGAGGCTTACTGGAAAATTATTCGAAAACGAGCCGTGTAAGGGCTGCCTTTGCGGCGCATGTGGCAACATTAAGTGTGGTGGTACAGGATATCTCAACAGATNATCGCAGAAACGGAGGGAGGCACAAATTTGAGTGTGGAGGCTGTGAAATATTAGAAACATCGAATCTCTCCTGTTTTTAATTAACATTTCAGATTAAATAACGAGGCTTACTGGAAAATTATTCGAAAACGAGCCGTGTAAGGGCTGCCTTTGCGGCGCATGTGGCAACATTAAGTGTGGTGGTACAGGATATCTCAACAGATTTCCAGTTTGATCTACAAAAATCACTTACTCTTACTTCCTTGAAATAAAAATACTTATCAATACTTATTGTCTATTATCTGTACTTACTGGGCAGTAATCTAGGATGCTGTAGAAATTGAGGATGCGGGAATCTCACGTTTGGTGGTAGAACTAAGGGATGAGGAGGTGGTATACCCAATCCTGGAGGGAAACGTTGAGGAAGGGGTAGAGACTTGAACAGATGCGATCCATCTGGCTTCTGTTGCTGCTGCTGATGTTGATGTTGAGCTTGAACAAGCTTGTTCAATCCTGGCTGCCTGTTCGCGATCAGGCCTTTTTCCAATTCCTCGACGGTGCAGACGTTGGGTGTCGTTAACCCCGGTGGCAGGGGTAACGAAGAGATAGGTTTGGGAGGGGAGAAGTCGGAATTGGTCCATATCCCTGGTCGCGGGATAATACCTTCTGCGGTGTCTAACACCAAATGAGATAAATTATCTTCAATATTCGCATTAACTCCGTTCTGCAAAAATCACTGTCGTTACTATCTACGTACTACTATGTTCAGTAAACCATGAAATATGATTCCTCTGGCTTATTTACTTTTTTACTCCAGTTATTCTGATTGTGAGGACGACTGGACTCGGTGATCTCCGCGAGTTTCTCATGGTCCTTCTCCCAGTCCCCGATGGTGGCCTCAGAGCCGAAGGTCTCGTCGTTCAGGGCATCGTACTCTTCCTCCCCGCCGAGGTCGTCCTCTTCGAAGGGACACTCCAGGCCATCTTCTAAATTGCTCCTCTAAATAACCGAAGCGGGGATTAACAAAAAAAGGAGCTACTCGGTGGAGCGTTAACTTACTATCACTAAACCATTGCGAGTGGAAAATAATCGTTTCGAGCGAGAAGCAGAGAAAATCCCGACACGACTAAGAGGAAACTATTCGACGATCGTTCGTCCCGGTTAAGTGTTACCGATATACGCAGACGAATCGGTCCACGGAAAACTAGAACGAAACAAAGCGGAGAAGGAGAAATTAGGACGACGATAGCGGCCAGCACGGGAGTCGCAGGGATAGCATCCCTCGAAGAGGTCCCTGCGTCGGCGAGGTTACCCCGACGTACTACATACCTCCATAACGACTCGGAGCGAGAACGATACGCGCTAGCTATTTTCGAAACGGGGTATATGCATGGATGAGCGAACGGGCGGACGGCAACCACGACCCAGTCGTGCGACGGGCCGTCGCGTTTCATTCGACGCGGACGAGTTTACCCGCTTCTCGACTGGACACGCGGACGCCCTTTAAATTCTCGCGATTCCGCCACGACGTACCACGACGCGACTGCTCGCCGAGATCGCGAACGATCTCGTACTCTCCCCGCGCTCTTTCCCAGTTTCTCACTGCCCGCGGCTACAGACGGGAACCGGGGCTGCACCATCGGCAGCGGCAAGCTTACTTACTTCAAGCGACGTATCGAAACCGAAAAAGAAGTCTGCCATTTGTCGAAATTAAATGTGCAAAATGACATGTTCTGATCAAACGTCAAGCGATACGAAAAGCATCAGCTATCATGGCGGCCCAGCTCGCACTGGTAGTTTCGTAACCGCAGCCTAGATGCCGCGACCGTTTCTAAAAATGGACGATCAGTTCGCGCGGCGCCTGGTAGATGGCGCGTGCTGTATCTATGGCGGTCGTCGGGAAACGAGGAGGCGCGCGGAGACACGTGATTCAATCGTCGTGCTTTTATCTTAATCGTTGTGCTTTTCCTGTAGGAAGAAGTAGCTGCGACTGTGCGAATTCCTGTAGGAAGAAGTAGCTGCGACTGTGCGAGAGAGACGAACGATCTCGTTCCTCCTAAAGTAAAGTATAAGGTAGGTCATGTCACGAGTTTATCTCTGTTAGACCCCAAAGACCATCAACTTTAATTAAACCGGTAATTGATGAAAGTTCGCAGGGTAGAAACCAAGATAACTAATTCGGAGATACGTTAATATCTCGGTTTCCATAAATCGAGTGGATTCATCGACGATTTTTCGTTTTACAGACGTGGAACGGTTCGAAGAAAGCGGGGGTGGGTATAATTGAAACGATCGGCGGGTCAACTGAATGTGCATTCTTTATTGCCATTAAGTCTTCTTGAATCGTGCTAGTATTCCTTGAATTTGTTTGTCCTAATTTAAAGACGACCCGCGCGTTAAATAGCGCGGGTCTCTAATGGTTTAATTGGCAGATTGTGCAAGCTCGATACCGCGTATACCCCGAGGTTTTACAGTACATACATAGATCGGAATACAGTAAGTAACGTTTAATGTATAAGTACTATGTCGCACCGATGTGATCAGGATATAAACGTGAGCAAACGTGCGCACGCGTAAATGCATGTGTCACTCGTGTGTGTGTAGTACGTGTGTACGTGTCTCTGTGTTTCTGCGTAGGTTTCGTGTAATGTACGTGTGGCTGGCGGGCGCTCGAAAAGGGAGCGCGGGCGCGGGCCGCGTGTGTCGTTTTCTGTGAACTTGAAAAACGGAATTATTCTCGTCGACACGTTGCCAATGGGCCTGCGGTAAGTACGCCGCGGCGCCGACGTTTAAACGCTGCTGGTTGCGTGACAGTCGTCCAACGTGGCTAGACTGCTGGCTCTTAACGACGCCAGACTCAAGGAACTGTGATTCAAAGTATTCATGCCGTGAGGATCCTCGCAATGCAGGTACAATCGTGAACTAACGGACTTGTGACAGTCTGGACACAGACGTTTCTTTTTTTTATCCCGTCTTTTTAAGATGTCGTACGCGCACCTGTTAGTGCAGAGTATAGACGATACAGATTACGCCATGCGCTATATATATATCTATGTGTATATATATATATATATATATTTATGAATCTCAGTTTTTTAAGATGTTAGAGAATTTTGTGACGACCCGCGACGCGGTCGACCGCGCGGATAGATTTTTTCGGGCTCTTTACCTGGCATGTAATATATGAGAGCAAGGTAACGCTTCCAACGAATCGGGTTCGAGGCCGAACGGCTCGTTGCAGCCGCCGCACCGTAGCTCCAGATCGTCTTCCATCGCCGCGGCTAATCTCTCGTAATGAGCCTTCTGTTCCTCGTCGCCGAGGGAGCCGTAAATTCGCGAAAGCCTCGATCTCACCGTTCGTACCAGGAACTACGTTCAGCGCCAACCGAGATTAACACACCGAGCGGGAAGAGAAAATCCGAGATAGAAGAGAAACGACGGAGATTAGAAAATAGGTCGCTTAACGAGCGGAGCGGAAGAGACGAAGGGTACGTTACCTTAGCACCGACCGACCCAGCCACCTCGAGTAGCCTGGTGTTGAATTCGAGAGGACGACAATTGCATATTTTGTGTTGGAGACGAAGAGCCTCGAGGCACCTCGCGGCCCCGTCCATGGCTTCCATTTGGCAGAGACGATCTCCCGTCGCCGCCGCGGACCCCATCGCGCTCTCGTACTGTCGAAACGCTTTCTACGCCCGATTCGACATGTAATACGCGGCTTTCTTACGTTCTCGCTAACTGGGAAGAACAGTGACGCAAATACGTGCAGACGATATTACTATTGTATACGATTAATCGCGCATTTTAATACCGAGACAAATGGTACGTTCCCTGACATCTCTTACGGCAGAGCGTTCATTGTTCTTCTGGGACAGTGTACGTTTCGCATACTCACGTTTATGTCAGACTTTTTCCTATAAATATCTCCCATTATTCGTATACTTCTGGCATAACTTGCCTGATCTCCGGAAACGAGTGATAATCGCGTGGCTTCCTGCGCGAATGATTATCCAGATTGATAGGGAACTGCGAATGGGCCGGGAAACGAGATTCTTGACCTACCGAACAATAATCGTGGGCGTCGCCGAGTTCCCCTTTTTTACGAAGCGCCGCGGCCATTTGAAGGAGGGCTGCTCGGTGGTGTCGAGAGTTCAAGTCGCCCAGTTGCAAGCCCCTCGAGAGATCGTACGCCCTCGCCGCGTATCTCGCGCTCTTATCGGCGTCGTGCAGCCTGCAGAACAGCTCCGACAAACCTACGTACACCTATGAAGATTTCAGATTAAATTTGCATTTTGCATTTCGTCAAAATTGTTCAGAAACATCCCTCTTGGATTTAAAATTTATCCTGATATTGTATGTAAGTAACGCTTACCTGTAATTCCAAAGACGGGTCTTGTATCGAGTGAGCAATTTTGTGAGCTCTCTGAAACGCTTCCAACGCTTTACAGAATCCTGCCAATTCCAGGTGAACCCTGCCGACGGTGAGATGGACCAAACCCGCGGTCGCGCACTGGTCGCACTCGTTGTACAAGCTGCAACGTTAGACGAAACGTGAACGAATGATGAAATTGTGGCCCACGGCGGTAGTAACGTCGTATTGGAAAATCGAGAGGGAACCGTGTACGACGACCCCAAGAATGCTATTCACCGAAAGAAGCGGATACCTGTGCCTCGCATACTCCAGGGCTCGGTCCAACGTGCCTAATCTCTCGTGCGCCCTCGCTAAATTCAAGTACGCTTCTGCTCGCATGTTCGGCGAGTCCAGTTCCTCCGATATGCACAGCTGTTTGCGTCCGAAATCGATGCTATCCCTGAAGAAGAATGCAATTCATATAATATAATATAATTGATTCATATAATATAATATAACAATGTATTCATGTAATATAATATAATAATTGATTTTAGGATGAAGAATTGAAGATGAAGGAGGCTTGGATTGAGATTCGACTCCCTACCTGTACTTTCCCCAGTCCATGTAAGCTTGATAGAGGTAACCGAGCAGAGCGAACTTGTCCTCCCGTTGCCTGATGTTCTTCAAAGCGCCCCGCCACTTGCGCACCGCTGCCTGTTGTTTGTGAGCGCGATACAGCTTCAAGCCCTGCTCCACCTATTTAAACCCAAGACCGGTCAGGCTCGGCACCGATTTTCGAACGGGTCGCGCGCGAACGGAAACGGAAACGCGATTAACGGCGCGGCGCGCGCGATGCTAAACTAAAGCGTCCGGGAGAGAGAAGGTCGTATCGATTCGGCCTTGAACTTCCTCCACCGATGGTGGTTTAAGATCCGACGATCTCGAAGCAACGTAAATAGCGCGGCCTCGATGATACCGGAGGGAGCAAAGCGATCAGGCTGCGACGCGGCAACGCGTAAACGAGCATCGAACATCGCGTATGCACAGTTTTCCGATCAACCGGAACACCCTTGCCCCGACTTTACTCGCTAGCCTCTAGCTATACCTAGTCAGTCTGCCATTTGTGGGTACGTGCCCTTTGGATAGGAGTACGTTCAGAAATAATTATGGAAAACTATTGTATCATTTTGGTTGAGGATCGTTAACTTTCGGTAAACATGACTCAGGCGTGCGAAGTTAATGATCCCAAATTCCAGAGCACAGATATACGTATCCTTTGGATAGGAGTACATTCAGAAATAATTATGGAAAACTATTGTATCATTTTGGTTGAGGATCGTTAACTTCCGGTAAACATGACTCAGGCACAATGTGCGAAGTTAATGATCCCAAATTCCAGAGCACAGATACTGATGAATCATCCCGTTGCTAAAATAGCTAGCATATCCATATAAGAGCTCTCTTTTTCTAATCGTCACACGTTTTTGTACATAATGACTCATAGCTGTCTCCGAAATTATGTATATCGTATTAATATAATCGGACTGGCTGTTTCCTGATAAAAGACGGAGTCCACCGCGCCTCGCTAGGTAAATAAAAACAAGGTTAACATTTTCGGCATAGTTACCGTTCTCTCGGAATGTATAATTTGCATGATATTATAAATGTTTAGCTAATCGTCGAGATGCAAAGAGCGGCGTTGATCGCGGCCGGCACGCGAGAACCCAAATACATACGCGCGGTGTACGATTTGATCGTTAGCGTGATCAGCGTCGCGTGCATTCTGCTCTCGGCAATGACCGCAAAGAGGATCGTCGAGGTCGCGGGGGAGAACGGTGGTAAAAAAAGAGCGGACGGCCTTGGTGGGAAACGTGCGAAGACAAGTACGTGTACATATATTTTACCCGTCTCCGCGCCATGTGCTGGTCCAGCCGACGCCTGCAGCCGATCAGACATTCCCACAGGCCAGAACCGGACCTGCCGTTCTGGTAGTGATCGTTCCCGTTCGAATTCTGGTGCCGGTAANCCCTTTGGATAGGAGTACATTCAGAAATAATTGTGGAAAACTATTGTATCATTTTGGTGGAGGATCGTTAACTTCCGGTGAACATGACTCAGGCACAATGTGCGAAGTTAATGATCCCAAATTCCAGAGCACAGATACTGATGAATCATCCCGTTGCTAAAATAGCTAGCATATCTATACATATAAGAGCTTTCTTTTTCTAATCGTCACACGTTTTTGTGTACATAATGACTCATAGCTGTCTCCGAAATTATGTACATCGTATTAATATAATCGGACTGGCTGTTTCCTGATAAAAAACGGAGTCCACCGCGCCTCGCTAGGTAAATAAAAACAAGGTTAACATTTTCGGCATAGTTACCGTTCTCTCGGAATGTATAATTTGCATAATATTATAAATGTTTAGCTAATCGTCGAGATGCAAAGAGCGGCGTTGATCGCGGCCGGCACGCGAGAACCCAAATACATACGCGCGGTATACGATTTGATCGTTAGCGTGATCAGCGTCGCGTGCATTCTGCTCTCGGCAATGACCGCAAAGAGGATCGTCGAGGTCGCGGGGGAGAACGGTGGTAAAAAAAGAGCGGACGGCCTTGGTGGGAAACGTGCGAAGACAAGTACGTGTACATATATTTTACCCGTCTCCGCGCCATGTGCTGGTCCAGCCGACGCCTGCAGCCGATCAGACATTCCCACAGGCCAGAACCGGACCTGCCGTTCTGGTAGTGATCGTTCCCGTTCGAATTCTGGTGCCGGTAATCCTCCTCGGCGAACTCGCACACGTCCAGAGGATGCCGCGACCCGTCCGGGCTACCCAGCAAAGCGGTAGCCGACAGCTGGTGGCTCGCCGGTCCACTGTAAACGCGCCCATCGCCGGTCAGTTTAATTTTTTTTATTTAAAAATAAATCGCAGAATTGCGATTTAATTTAATTTTTGCGAAATTACTTTTTTGCGCCGTTAATCGCGTTCCGTTTCCACTGACGTAGTTTATAGAGAATTACTTTTCTGCGATCGTTACAGGTCGATTGATTCGAGGTGACCGGAAGCAAACGGAACCAGTCGGAGTCCCAGACGGCAGTACGTCTTTACTTCATTTTTTTAAACCGTCAACTACTATTTCTCTCGCGTTCTCAGTTGAATAATTAAAAAATGTAGTCAATGTTCTTTCAGATGTTACGAACGCGGAAACGGAGCGGGAACCCGATCGCGGGATCTTAATTGTTAAGCATCTCGAGACGAACGACCTGTGTGCCAGTCACCATGGGCGAGGCACCTGTGACCTCTTTTCCTGACCTATATACGAAGTTGCCGAGTACCGCGGCACCGCGGCACCGCGACAATTGCCCCACCCGTTCCGTTTCCTTCCGCGTTTCGACCCTCGTGCAAGACCCGAAACCCGTTCCGGTTAAACGAGCCTAGATACACCAAACCGAATCTACGCGTTTCAATCTCGTCAATACAATCATAACTATGTACGCAGAACGATTAGAACTCGTTGTAATCGCGTCGCGTAATTCGCTAGTGAAAACATAATTCAATCTCGTTCAATCAATCGAAGCGGACGGATACTTGCCCGAGGTAGTCTCTCGAAGAGATCGATTCCCATGACATGATTGTATTTGCGTATCTCCGTTGGCCGGTCGTTTGGTGTGCGTGCGGTTCGACGGTCCCGCAAGAGCATATCGATTTCGCGCGGCTCGATCTCAACTTCCCTCGTCGGCGTCGCCTCCGGAACGGCCGCGAGACGCTGGCTCGGCGCGACACATGTCCCTCTGGTTATTTCCGGCCGACGCCGCGTTTACCATTTGGCTATTTCGTCCTTCGCCGATCCTCTCGACCGGGGCCACGATCTCTGGGGGACGCGCGACGGTTCTTCCACGGGGGAAATCGTTTGGGCGAGATCGATCGATCGGGGGAGGGGAGGACACGAATTGGAACAGCGTTTGAGGTAGCTTTTTTTTTCGATTACTCGCGGCGATCTAATCTTGGACAGAGTTCTTTTCCATGTCGACGGACGTTTTGTGTGTCACACGATTCGGGAGAAAAATACTTTTGCACATTCGCGAATCTTTGTACTTACGTTTAATTGAGCACCGTGCGGGGGAAGTAAGTACCTACATGCGAATCGGCGTGAGCAAACGATATTCCCGCGGAAAGGAGACAAATCGAGAGAGAGAGAGAGAGAGAGAGAGAGAGCGATAGAGAGTGAGACAGAGAGAGATGGAGGTAGCGGAGAAGAGGACGGAGAGAGGAGGAGAAGCGCGGTCGAAACTAGGAACAGAGTCAAAGGAATGTCGATCCCGTGAAATCGGTTAAATAATTAACGTCGCCTTATTCCCGATTTCGACTATTCTCGTTTAGCCCGTTCTCTCTCTCCGACCTAGCTGCGCCCTCGAATGCCTCGACTCTTGAACTTTGCCACGATTCACTTCGCTCACCTTTTCGCCTCGAAACCGTTCGGTACCTTACTCAGTGAGTTAAATCTAATTATCGTTAAATACGTAACATTCTATAATCTATGACGAGATAACGAGGTATATAGACATCCGCGCGCGCGCCTATTAGTTTCCCTTCGATAAAACACTCTCAGCGTGTGTGTCGTGTGTATGTATATATATATATATATATATATATACGTAAAACATCTGTGTACGTAATAACTATTTTGTATCGAACACAATGGTTGGGAAGGTAGAGTCGGGGGACGACCGAAGGAGAGTCCGGCCGTGATGCGTCGTGTCGTTAACTCTTCCGCTCCATGGTCCAAGGATGCTGCGTTTAAATCTTGGAGCGTTGCCTTCCTCCACGGTTTACCGCATACCCCCTGTTTCCCCTCATTTCTATCAATCGCACAGAAATACTAAAATACGAATTTTCTAGGTACGATTCTGATCGCGAAAGGAGCGTCTCGGCAACGGTTCAGTCCCTTCTCGCGACGTTCTCGGATTAAATCGTCGAAGCCGAGGATCTCGGACGAGGGAGCGTGGACGTGTCGGGGACAGGTTCCCGATCTTTCCCCGAGGACTCCGATTTCAAGCCTCGTTCTTTCGCGAACGCTCGGGGACGTGTACTGGCTAAACACGTGTTATGACGTA
Source organism: Ceratina japonica (assembly GCA_019453355.1). NCBI lineage: Eukaryota > Metazoa > Arthropoda > Insecta > Hymenoptera > Apidae > Ceratina > Ceratina japonica. The sequence continues at coordinate 29,110 of SMSR01012074.1, forward strand.
TCGTCGTCGGAGCAGTAACGATCCTGGTCGTGAGACGTTTCCACATGCCGTAGTTCAATGCACCGTCGAGGCGGTTAGATCTCGGCGAGGCGACCGATTCGGCGTCTCTTCCGCTTTCTCGAGCCTACTTCCCGTCCACTTGGCGCCCCTCGCCGCCCCGTCTCGCCGTTCTTTCAGGAGATCGTCGAGGCCTGTCCTCCTCGAGCCCCGCACAATGCACGTTGACACTTCCGACGCGCGGTACAGTCTCTCTCTCTACCTCCTCTCGCCTCTCCTGTTTTCTACCCTCCGCGCGTCCCGCCGTCCCGCGTCCAACGTTTTTCCGCCTGGTCGAAGCGAGATTCGTCTCCGTGACTCGTGGACCTCGGTGGGATTCTGCGTGTACCAGCGACGACGCGTATACAGGACTATACCTCGTCGACACCACCGATCCCGCGTACTTCTCGACCGACTCCGCGGATTCTGCGTTTGCACGGGAGAACGTGGACCAAGCCCGAACGTCGGATCGTCCGGTTTGCACGCGATACGTGAACGTGACGACGACACGCGAAAATCAACCGGCGATGGTCGGGGTAGAACTGTCGCGCCCGAGCCGCAGCAGCCCGCAACACACGACCCGACCGATTCTCTCTCTTCTCCTTCCCGACGGACGCCCACCCTCGCCTCGCGCACCCCTTCCGCCACCCACCGATCCAACCCTCTCTCCACGCTCGCTCTTCCGCGCTCTGCCTCACCTACCCTTGCTCGGTTCCTCTCACTTTCCTCTTCGCCCCCTCGCCACCCTAGGCCACGGCTCGCCCTCGCCCTCTCCCCACCCGATATCATTGCCATCCCTCTCCTCCTCCCCCGCCACTGTTCTGCCCTGTTTCCTCTGTACGTGTACGCTATGCCCGCATACACGCGCGCCCGCGCACACCTCCGGAGAAATCTCTTCCGTATCCAACGACGAGACCACCGTGGATACACACCTCCGCTGCGTTGCAGCTGCCAATGGATTCCGATACAATTTTCTTTTCTTACGTTCAATTCTGTCCTCTTAATCGGCGGAGCTCGGTACGGTGTCTCTCGGGCGACTTTCGATGCGCGATTCACCCTCGGGATCGTACAGCTGCTCTCTTCGCGTATTTCCGGATATCCGCGATCGTTGTTCATATGTTCTTAAACGATTTCTCTGAAATTCCAGGATTCGGCACTATAGTCGTTCTGTAATCGTTTAAGGATATATATTAGGTGTTTAAGGATATATAAAGATTATAGTTGCGTTTCAGGAATCGAGTCCTTCCGAGGAACGGCGAAACACCGAGAACCGAATACAGCGATCGGCGACGTTTTATGGAATCGGTAGTTCGACCGGTTTAAAAAGCTGTGTAGATGAAAAGGCGCGCGTTAAACGGGCTTTGAGTTTGTCGTGCACGTGTGGGTGCCTTTAAGGGTGGAAGTTTTGATGAAAAACCTGCGCCGGGGAGAGAAACGGGGCCGCGAGTCAACTGGAATCGGTGATCGCGCGTTACCATAAAAATGGGCGAGGCATTGCCCTATCGTGAACTTTCAGCTTTAGTGGATGAGAGGTATCCCAGCCAACCGAATCCTGAAGGGAGACGAGAGTGACCCAGTTTCCGTCTCGCTCCACCGATCCGGACGGCTCGCCTCCGCCGGTTCTCTCTCCTCGTTTCCGCCACGATCCCGCACGACTCCCGCCGAGATTTCACGAGGGCCGACCCGTTTACGGGGATGCGATACTGCTACCACCCCCTCGGACAACCCCTACCGCGGCTCCTAGGCAAACTTTCGGCCGCGCATCGCGCCGGAGGGATGCGCGCTTATACGCGCGCCCAAAGTAGGTACATTGTCCTGATAAGTTTCGGCGGAGTTATCAATTTTTAACACGAAGCGCTTGTTAACTTATAACAGACGGATCGGCGACGGAAATGGTCAATTAGTAACGAGAGAGACGTTGACACCGAGGATACTGACTATGTAGGATAGGATACACTAATGGGGATTGATTTTGGCAGCGAAGAAACGATTGTTATCGAGGGTGACTCTTGAACGACGCGGTCGAGTCCACTGGTGAGAGGAGGTTTCCACGAGTTCGATTCGGTCGAGGACCATGGAATCGGAAAATGCAGTGGAACCGCCTGGCGACCCCCTTCCTCGGTATTATACGTACATATGCATATCTCCTTATGTAGGTAAAGGGGTTATCGGTTCAAGGTCCGTCTTATAGCCATCCGAAGAATCTAACTAGCATGTTTACTTGGCCAGAGCTACGCTGGTTTCCCTCCTTTTCGCTGTCTCATTTAGCCTCTAGTAATTAGAGGGGAAATAGCTCGATTCTTGTTTCAAGCCTCTACCCGAACGACGAGCTGGGCCTTTTAACGTTTTTAAGTATTTCAGCCCGTATACATTATACACGAGCCCCTGGAACACTTATAGAACGACGTACAACGTTCTAATTGGACCTACACCACTTTCTGCTTCCTTTGTTCGAAGTCACAATATCGTGCCTTTTATAATTGTATGGATGTATGCCGCGCGGTCTGATCGACTCCCGGGGAATTAAGGCTGTGCCTTACGGTAAAACAATGAGAATGTATTGAAATTTTAACCATTATTTCTGATATTACATTTATGAAGCACTGTATAATATTTTGGAAATTTTGTAAAGTTACATTGTTAATTCTTACGTCGAATGACAGAATCTTGATTATTGTAAATCATGTACAATTAGAAAATGCTCAAACTGTGTATTAGAATATTAGAAATTATAATTCCTTGTAACTGAGGAAAGATCGAACAATTTCATAAATCTATTTCTCTATAATAATCATTTTTTCTAAAAGTTCATTACATCATATTCTTCACTGTATAAAATTTTAGAAATTTCGTGAGCCTATTAAAAAAGTTACATCGTTAATTCTTACGTCGAATGACAGAATCTTGATTATTGTAAATCATGTACAATTAGAAAATGCTCAAACTGTGTATTAGAATATTAGAAATTATAATTCCTTGTAACTGAGGAAAGATCGAACAATTTCATAAATCTATTTCTCTATAGTAATCATTTTTTCTAAAAGTTCATTACATCATATTCTTCACTGTATAAAATTTTAGAAATTTCGTGAGCCTATTAAAAAAGTTACATCGTTAATTCTTACGTCGAATGACAGAATTTTGATTACTGCAAATGATGTATAATCAGAAAATGCCCAAACTGTGTATTAGAATATTAGAAATTATAATTCCTTGTAACTGAGGAAAGATCGAATAATTTCATAAATCTTACTTCTCTGTAATAATCATTTTTTTTTAAACTTCATTACATCATATACTTTTGTGTATTTGTGTATGTATTTATTTATTCGTTTATTTATTTGTTTGTTTATTTATTTAGTTCACGGCTCAGAAAGTCTTCAAAGTACACATCGGTGAAACAAAGCAGAAAATGGAGGTTTATATTGTAAGAGGTTGCTTAGTGTCTAAAAGANTACTTCTCTGTAATAATCTTTTTTTTTTAAACTTCATTACATCATATACTTTTGTATAATTATGTATGTATTTATTTATTCGTTTATTTATTCGTTTGTTTATTTATTTAGTTCACGGCTCAGAAAGTCTTGAAAGTACACATCGGTGAAACAGAGCAGAAAATGGAGGTTTATATTGTAAGAGGTTGCTTAGTGTCTAAAAGATACTTGTACTGTAAAAGTATTATAAAGACACATAAAATACAACTGAAGCTTTCTTCTTATGACTATACCGGAAACCGGAATCATTAAATATGTCAAACAAGTGAATTACTAAATCTACTGTCCTTCGAAACAATCCTATTGACGAACAATGATCTAAAATACATTTTGGATTTGGATCTTTCTAACGGTATATATTCTCGGTTTATATTATACATATATGTATTTATATATAAAAGTATATGTATGTATTTCTTACTTTATAGGAAAAGCTTTTTTACTTTATAGGAAAAATTGATTTCCAGCCACAAAAGCCGCATTTCCAAACCACCGTGCGCCCTAGAAACGCTTTAATCCCCGCATCATTGAAATTGAAATGAAGTCAAAGTGCGGTTCGAAAAATTCAGACTAGATTCAAATAGAATCTCTATTACCCTCGCCCGAAGCTATCAACCCTTAAACACCGCTCTAAAAACAAACGTCGACGCTACCAACGACGTGAAAATAGGATTTGGAACCCGAAGGAATGTCGTCATCGCCGATAGCGTGAACACTTATTGACCGAGCTTTTCCGCAGGACCCGATTCAAATTTGACTCTAGTGCCAGTTAGATGAATCGAACAAACGTTTCTAAGACGCGCGTACGAATTGACAAATGGTTTGTTTTCCATTTTCCTTGTTGCGATCCTCGCGTTAGGCCACACCCTGGACCGTCGGACGGGGAAAGAAAATAGGCGGGACGCGTCGCTGGGTCCCAGAAAATGTTCACAGCCTCTAATTGGTCGGTTTCACGTCGAAAATAATCCATCTGGGTGTAACCAGTCGGTGAACGCGGCTCGTAAACTATTCGAACGGCGGCGGGCGGTCGCGTGTGTGCCGCGGCGAGAAGCGTGCTCGCAAGCGCGCGCGAGAGTTGCGAGCGAGTTAGCGCGGACCAGTGCCGAGGAGGGTGTGCGAGAGCTTGCAGCTCGCATTCGCGCACGTTTTCGGGGGCCAACGTTTCGCCCAAATTCCGCTGAAAATCGTTCGAAGTGCCTTTTAAATCGCCGATCGTGCGCGTCGCTCCAAATACATCCCTTGAAGACTGACAGATTTAACGGTCGCGATGCTGAAGACAATCGTTAATCATTTTTGTTAAACGCGTTGGTGAATCTCGTTGAACTATAATTATAATAAACGATGACTCTCGTGACGGGGACAGTGCCGTACGCGTGTCAACCGGCCGGCAGATCGTCTTACGACGCTTATCGGCATCACCAGCGTTACTATCATCACCGTTACCACCATCACCATCTCTACTATCACCACCATCACCGTCGGCGTCGGGACGTCGTCTACCAGCCCATCGATTGCTCCTCGATCGACTCTCTTCAAGGATACCTGTCCGAAGGGATCGTGGACGAGGAAGCCAGAAGCGTCGTAGAGACGACGAGGAACGTTCCTGCGTTAGGATCGTCAGGTTCGCCGGAATACCGGTATGATCATTCGAAGTCACGTTTAACAATCGTTCCTTCGTTGACTATTTTGCTGTATTCCCAGCGTTTTCGGTTGAACGAGGAACCTAGTTTTAGATCGGATCCGTAGCGTCGCTCGTTATCGCGATAATGATCCTGTTGACGGTTTTATTGGCCGTTAAACCATTTTCACCTCGTATTTCGTCTGCCGGTTAACAGCCGTCGGTTGCCGCGTCTTCAATCCGTCGTTGCCCTGATCGTATTAGGCGACGGAGGTCTCAACCACCTGGAACCGTGTCCCAATCAACGGACTTTAATCCGATTTCTCAGTAGCGAGATACCTCCAGTTCGTTTGAAGGAACTCCGAGGAATAAGAGGCGGTATAAACGCGGCGGGTAAAAGTTTGTTATCGATCGGCAGGTCGCGATCGTATGCGGTGGATTCGGACTCGGCGTCGTCGTCGGTCGGGTCGTTGGACGCCTCGGCGGATCTCGAGTCGGGCTCCGTCGACGCCGAGGAGAGCAACGAGGGTAATGAATCGAACGAGCCCAACGAACCGAACGAAAGGGGTAACGAGTCGAACGAAAGCGAGTCGAACGAGCATGTGCCTCACCCTCACGTGGCTTTGGACAACAACGCCGCCGCGGCCCACGGACCGCGGAGGTGTCTACTATGGGCCTGCAAGGCCTGCAAGAAGAAGACGGTCACCGTCGATCGAAGGAAGGCGGCTACTCTTAGGGAGAGAAGACGATTGAGAAAGGTCAGTGTCCGAAATGTGAAGAAAGAATTCTGCGTTTACTATCACTGAGAAAACGGTGACGATTAACAAAAATTGATATATAGTATAAAAAGAATACTTTCTTTGAGTAATAAATACGTTGTTCTTGTATTTATTACAAATTTATGTATGTAGTAATTTCTACATAGTAATAATAATTTCTAGCCACAGTTACTAATTTTTACTATTCCTGGTTAGTGATTTCTAATATTCAGTTTCTACATTTTCCTTATATTACTTTACTTTATATTATTACACGCGATTTATATTATTTCATATTTAGATTGAAGATTTTATTATATAATTCGGTAATTTCCCTTGAGTTCAATAAGTAAAAATTATACTCGAATTTCGCCTTAAAGTTTAGGAATCATTAATTAAATCCAAACATGTTTCAAGATTATTATTCAAATACAGTAATTTTGACTTAAATATACAATAAATATTACTAGAATTTTGTGGCTTCGTTTTTCTCAGTATACTTTTGAGAATTACTGTGTATTAAATGTCCAATGATTATCGCGCAATAAAAGATTGTGTGAATATGTGACATTTGGTCACAGATCAACTTATAGTGGACTGTAGATATTTATGTAAATTTTGAATTTTGTGGTTTCGTTTTTCTCAGTGTACTTTTGAGAATTACTGTCTATTAAATATCCAGTGATTATCGCGAAATAAAAGATTAAATTACGTGAATATGTGACGTTGGGTCACGGATTAACTTATAAATAAACTGCAGATCTTTATGTAAATAATGAAATGATAAAAGATGCTTCGGACGCTTACAATAAATATTGCTATAATTTGTGGCTTCGTTTTCTCAGTGTATGTATACCGTCAGGACGAACAGTCAGGATCCTCATCCTTGAAACTCTACCAATTTCTAGGTGAACGAGGCATTTGAAGTCTTAAAACGGAGGACGAGCAACAACCCCAACCAGCGATTACCGAAAGTGGAGATCTTGAGGAACGCGATCGAGTATATCGAAAGTTTGGAGGCGTTGCTGCAGAGCAACAGATCCTTGGTAGGTCAGGATCACGGTTCGACGGAGAGCATGTCCGTAAGTAGGCTTCGATGTCAATAATACACGTGTTCGACGTACTACTATGCGTCTGCATGACTGCGTCCGAGGAGAGTCGCGTTTGTCATCGGTTCGGGCCGGCGTCGTCGTCGTCGTCGTCGGTTCCGTCGGTGTCGGCGCTGTATCGAGCGGCGCGACGGAAACGTTCAAGTTGTTCCGCGACCAAGCGTCCTCGGCCCGATCATCCGCCCGACGCTCCGTTGAAAAGCGTCGGAACTCGAGACGAGGCGAAGCGAGACGGAGGAACACACTTTCGTCGATCGTACGGAACGATAACCGGCAACGAGAGGGGACAGTCAGTTTTTAAAACCGCAAGAAAAGTAGAAGCGAGGACACGTGTTGGACATGTGTCCCGACAGCGCGGTGTCACGCTCGCGATTAGACGCTTTTTCGCAGTTCCATTCCGCGACGCAATGCGAATAAACCTGGCCGAGTCTTCTATACTTGTCCGCGGGTCAGTAATTCGCGAGTGTAACGCGACGAGTTAAAAGCCGGGGGATAAAACGTTTAGCGGAGAGGAAAGAAATCGGATTCCGTGTGTATAGAATTGTACGTATAGGCGAATGCGTTCTGCCGTTGGCAGAGGGGAAGAGAGTTAAGCCTCAGCCACTTCGAGACTCTTCTCGAGGGGATTATACAATGAAATATATTTCCCCGCTGTTTTCAACCTATACAAAGCAGTCCGCTAAATATAAGCGGCGCGTATCGATTCCTCGCCACGTTTACGCGTACTTTTACTTCGTTCGCCAACCAAATTTTCATATCTACTGCGTGTTCTACTGTTTACTTTTTGCAGAGTAGATCGCTAGAGGTTTAATAATGGCTGGGTAGTTACGGAATTCTGTGAGTGTACGTTCAAAGGGCAGTTGGATACCGAGACAATCGCCGAATCAATTGACGAATCGGTTGGAAGTGGTCAGTGCGGTTTAGAGCTTCGAAGAGAATGGAAAAAGGAGATATCGTTCCAGATTTTAATTACTTTCTCTCTCCGAAAATAAGAGTCCTATTTTAACCATTATTCGCCATTTTGGTATTACCTTTGGCTATCAATTATTTATTTATTAGTTATTATATGAATTAGCAAGAATCCTTTCTTACAGACGTAAATACGATTTTAATTACTTTCTCTTTCCGAAAATAAGAGACCTATTTTAACCCTTGTTCATAATTTTGGTACTATTTTAACCCTGATTCAGCATTTTGGTGTTATCTTTGGCCATCAATTATTTATTTTTATTAATTATTATATCAATTAACAAGAACCCTTTTTCACAGACGTACAAAAGTAAACCTAAACCAGCAGTAGAATTTAATTAATTAATTTCACAGACTTAATTACATAAATATAAGAACAACTATTTTTATATAAATGTATTCTCATGTAAATGTTTAGTATAATTGTAGTGGTAGGCGAGGAATTGACAAATACCTTCCTAGATCGCGAACGATCTAAGTACGAAATGTCAACGACAGAAGATTACCAACTATCGCCCGGGAGCTTAATTATTTGTTACCATTGTAGGCTTTGATTTAATAGGATTCGTACTCGGCGAGTCAAACGAGTTCAGGCGAAGCTCTAAAACGCGATCTTAATGCGACGTCCGGGTGTCGGCCGTCAATTACAAAGCTTAGAAGGTGCTCGAACGAGCGGAAGCAGTTCGCGTCAGGGTTTCGGCAAACGCACACCAAGTCCGAACCGTGGTTCCAAGGTGCGCAACCGAAGAGAAGATTGTACACCGACGACGGTTGACGAGTGACAAAGAGATAAACCCTTCCGTTTTATACTCTCGGTATAGAGNTCCAAGTTCCAAGGTGCGCAACCGGAGAGAGAGAGCGTACACCGACGACGGTCGACGAGTGACAAAGAGATAAACCCTTCCGTTTTATACTCTCGGTATAGAGGTTCTGGTCTGAGAGAAGAGTTGTATCGACCTCCGGCATCGAGGACGCGAGGCTATCTTCCAGAGCAAACATCCCGCTTATTTAAAGCAGCTGTTTTAGTCGCGCGAACCACGAGCCGGTTGGCGTATCCTACTTTACGATAAAAGCTCCTCTCGATCCCTCGCTTATTCGCATCCTATCCCGTCCAGTCCATCTCCCGCTGCTCGTTCCGTTTCGATTCCCGGTGACCTCTCTCTCGAAAATAGAGTGACAGCCCTCTCTCCGTATTCCTCCCTTTCGCTATAGTCCCTCGGCTCTAGGAATTAAAGAATCGAACTTCATCCTCGAAGCGCGACGAACTCATTCCCGAGGCAATTCGCGCCCCGGGAGCGAGTAAACGAAGAAGTAACAGAGAGAGTCGACGGGGGAGAATTGTTAAACACAATTTTCGCCCGTTTACCTTAGTCCTCCCCGGGGAAATGTACACCGGCGATATACTTTCGCCGAACGGTGTAACAAGTTGCGAACGCGTCCGTGACGCCCGGTGGACACGCTCCTCCTCTGGTCTAAGTGTACGTGTACACGCGCGACGTTGTACACTCGTGGAACTGGTGCTTTTACTCCGAGAATAGTCGGCCGCGACACCGCATACCTATACATAGACGCGCGCGAAACAAATAAAGCCACTCGGAACAAATAAATAATAATACGCGTGTGTGGACGCCGGCTAAAGGGCCGCGCGGTGTTTGTTTAGCAGGGAATACGCGTTATGTACAAAAAGAGAGAGAAAGAGAGAGAGAGAGACAGAAAGAGAGAGAGAGAGAGAGGAATCGGTTCGCGGCGCGTTCTTTCAACCGTTCCCGGCACCTACTCCTCTCCGGTCCCACCGTTGGGCGACCCAATTCCCGTGACCGATCGAACCCAGCCGCTCTCTCTCTCTCTCTCTCTCTTTCTCTCTCTCGCCCGCAGATGCTATATTCTAATGTATATGTATGTATATCTCTGCCATTGGTCTGATACATCTTTTTCTGTTCGCAGGAGGCAACCTCTCCGCGATGCATGACGGAAAGGCTGAGACAGTTCTCGGACTCTTTGGCAAAGTTTCAACCCATCAACGGTGAGTGAGATTCTATCCGCGAAACGGCAATTTTCGGTAGAGGAGCGCGCGCGGGCGCGTGTCTCCAGGCTTGCGAGCGGAGCGCGGAAAGACAGGAAGCGTCTATTAAGGAGCGCGGCGGCCGCTTCCAAAACGGTGGGACTACCCGTGCCCCTTCCTCCTCTCTCTAGCCCTCGCCGGGCGATACGCTCGGTATTTTTAAGTAGATTAATGCCTGACACGAGATGGAGCATTAAGCAGATCGGTATTAATGAGTTTTGTCACCCTTGAGTGACACTCGCCTTCTATACGGTTACACTCACCGGCTATAGATAGCCCACCCGTGAGCTTGCAAGATGCAACATCCTCCACGATACGCTCGGCTTCTCGGCGGAGCAGAGCTTTCCGAGCCACGCGCTGCCCCGCGAACGAAAGTCGCAATCGTCGGACAACGTCGGATTCCCGCTGGAGTCAAGGGACGCGGACGATGAGCCTTCGATTTATCGGCAGACGGGCCCCAGTCGATAATCTATTCGCGACTCGTTACGTTCGGCTGTTTGCGAGTCGGAACCGATCGGCCGCCGGCTATTTTCGCGGCGGACTGCCCGGACATTCGACGACGGGATTACCGTTTTTCCAATCTGCCGAATACACGGCGGAATTAATTGGCCTAGATTCTGAAAATAGACGAGCGGTCCGGTTTTCGCGCGCGAATTTCCGCCGCCGCGGATTAAATCGAACCGGAGAAGAAGAAGACGAAGAAGAAGATGGCGGTCTGTCGCGGCGACGAGAGGTCGAAAGCAAAGCGCGGTGATATGCCAGCATGGCGCCCCGGGTCGAAATAACTCCGGATTAATTAGCGTTAATGAATACCTGGCTATTGGCAAGCGTGGAACATAATTTAAGGCGGCGCGATACGCCGCGCGGCTCGCCAGATGATAAGTACCCGAAGACGATTGGCGCGAGAGAAGACGGCTGGGGTCCGAGCGTGTACTTACGCGATGATAGTCTCCGTTATTCCGACGTCGGAATTCTTTCGCGGGGCAATCGCGGACTCGCAATAACTCGAATTAGGGTGCGACGAGGGGACGAAAAGGGAAAGAGAGGAGGAAGACGCGGTTGCAATTCGTGGCACGAACCTCTCGTTAAAGGGAGCGGTTTATATTTCGCGATCGCGCCGACGGAAAAGAGTAGGAATAGACGTCGTCGACGACGGTTGCAACAACGAGAGACGAGCTCGCCGATCGCGATGCCAAGGGATTTACCGGACCATAACCGATCCACCGACGTGCGTCTGGATTATTTTAATTAATCGGCCCGCGTCTCGTTTCCACGTTTCGCAATTGCTCGCAGACGCTTGCAGGAAAGTAATTCGAAAATGTGCGTCGAAACGGGGGGGAAATTTCGAGTCTACCGAAAGTGCCATATATTGCCACGGTACATTAGGATGACGTATCGTCGACGGACCGTCCTTTTGCCGAAGCTCGTTTAAACGCAACGCGCCAGAAACCGCGTCCAAAATACATACTTTGCAACATACACAAATTATCATTTTCACCATGATTTAAATATACAATGTGGCTCTCGCGATCAATCCTGCCAGATCAGCCAATAGAAACGGTTGTATCGAGTTTTTAACCAATCAAATCCACGCGGGACGTTTGCACGCAGCTTATTTTATTTATTTATTTAATTATTTCACGGATCCATTGGCCATTTACAGAGATTTGCTCTGAAAGAAAAGAAAGAAATCGCTGCGAGCAGAGGAAAAAAAGAAGAAAAAGAAAGGTTTACATGTTTAGAAAAGTTCTGAGCGACAAACAAACAAAACGGCTATAAAAAAGGGTAATTTTATAAAATGTACAGGTAATTTTAAAAGTATGCGACTATGAATTTAATATAACGAAAATTAAGAAGCCGCAGTAGAGATTTTACATCACAGTTTTCGCTGTACTTTCAGAGCCGTTATTCAAACAGTGTCATCGACGTTCTCCCGGGGATTCCGTGTTCCCGCTTCGTTTTCAGGGCGAAACTCTTTCTCCCGTATTCTAAAAGAGCTCGCGACGACGACGTCGGCGACGCACGTCATGCGTCGCGATCGGAAACAAAGGACCGGTTCAGAGCTTGGCGAGCTTTCGGCGTCGCCGTTGCGTTTCGCGTTAATGAGGCCGGCTAAAAGGTCTCTTGTGGCGGTCCCGCCGGAAACGCGTAGTTACTAGTCACCGGCGCGGTGGCACGGTCGCGAAAGTCAGAGCAAATTGCCGCGCGTCTCCCTCTTCGGGGCGGACAGATGAACGCGATTAAGTCGTCTCCAGACGACGGACTTTAAACCGTCGACTTTGGATTGTTTCCGTCAGGTTTCGAGGGAACGGCGGACCCCCAGGCGAGCCAGCTGACCGGCAGCAGCCTGGACCGGCTCAGCATGATCGTCCAGAGCATCAACGACTCGACGACTCACCCGGCGAATGACACGCTTCGGTATCCTTCGCATCAATGACGACGATGTTCGATGTGAAATCGATGGACCTCCCACGCGCCAGCGAGTGGATGATAGCAAGTTCCTAAAAAGGCATCGATGGACCCAAGATGTAAAGAATCAAGGTGTGTTCTCATAGCATAATGAATGCTGTCAGAATAAACAATGACCGTGAAAGCCTCAAATCCAAAAAGGTGTGTTCTCATTTGCGTGGCTCTTACTTACCGCCATGTTAAATTGTAGATATACTCGCCGTCCCGAGGGAATACTGGGCACTGTTTTTTATTGTCCTGCCCATTCCCCTTCCGTTTACCACTTCCCGGTGCGATCCCATTCGTTGCCGATTGGGACTCTTGTTTAGACTTCTTATCTCGTGGATATGTGGAGTCTGAGACGTTCCCGACGATCCCCACCACCTTTCAAGATGCCCGGA
>SMSR01012077.1:7909-50836 GCA_019453355.1 Ceratina japonica
GAGGAGAACGAGCCGGTCGAGTATGTACGTAGCAGGGAGTTTGGGCGAGAGCGAATGGCCGGGACATTCTTGTTATTTTGGTGGCGAAGCAAGTATAGGCACTAAAGCACGCTTGGCCTACGTAGAGGAGGAGGAGGCCTCTTCGTACGAAGTTTGAGGCCACTCCAGCCGCGGCCGACTCACAAATTGGACCCGCAGTTTGGTTAAAGTATAATTGGCGTTCGTTTCTGATAACGAAGCGCCGCGTGCAGGTGCAGAAATTCGTCTTTTCGTTCAAGAACAAGCCTCGTTTCTATCGTTAGCCACCGCTTCGTGTTCCAACAGCCAACGCATTGTGAGAAGCTTCTTTTAAACCAGATCCTTTATTTGGATTTCTATCAAATTCTCTTTAAAATCAGAATTCTAAGAAGGTATTTCTAATTTGATAAGAGGATCGCAACGTGTTATCAAATATTTTTTGATACACAAAACGAGATCGTATCCTTGTATAATTTTCATTATACGAATGCGTGGGTATTATTGTTAATTAATCGTGGAATTTCGGCTCGGTGCCTTTAAAGGAAATTTTTCTATCAAACGCCGGATTTCGAGTAGCGCCGGATATCTGATGTCCTATCCCCGTCGCGCATTTGTATGTATCTCGGAGGACTCGATATGTTCGCTACAAAAGCGGGCGAAAGGTAGTATCCTTTTGAGAATTCACAGAGGGTATGGAAGTCAGAGATGGCACGGTACCGAAGAGAAATAGGTGGAAACGCAATTGTGTGGTATACAGTTCTCTACTCCGTGTCGTATTTTCTATATACCTACCAGGTACACACCGGCTCGCGGTCGCCTGAAGAATAAATTGACATCTGTCAATTTCCTGCTCGCGCATTCATAGACATTAAACGCAGTTTCTTCTGTTTCATTTACCGACACCCCGAGGTTGCGACGGAAATTTCGTTGTCACTCCTGGATTCACCACGCCAAACCGATTTATATACAGAAAAGAATGGGAGGATAGTAGAGGGAATTATTCATCTGTTTCCAACGTTAGTGGATATGTGTTCATTTTGTATAAGTACTCTTCTGCATTTTGGTGGTATATTATAAATATGCAAGTTATCAAAACCTATAATCTGTCATTTATTGATTGCAATAAGGGAAATTCTGTACTCGATAATAACGATCTTTAATTTTATGTTAAAAAACAAACTTAGACCTTACGACAAATATGCATAATCATTGAATACTAAGCAATTTCTAATAATAGTGAACATTCGGCGTCTCCAACGCTAGTAAAGCCATTCAAGGTGTAACTGGCCGTATGTATCAGTGGTACATAAAAGAGATCCGAGGGTTCAGTGGTGAGAACGAGGTCGCAAGATAGAAGGCAAGGATTGAGAAGGGTGGATCGGGGACGGTGCATCCACCCTCGAAGTAAAACAGAAGGAGAGAATGTTCCGCGGGAAATAATTGATTGTATTAGGTGAGTTAGTATTCCGGCTGCGGATTGCGCGGTCGAACTCTTGCCGCGCAATGCTCTCGGGCTCACCCCCTCGGCCGCGTGTGTCTGTGTGTACGTGTACGACGTGAACGTATCCGTGGCCGTGCACGGTTTCACAGTACGATGCGATGTGGCCGACGACAAATGTTTGCTTGAAATCACGAATCCGGTGACCGAGGCCCACCGACGACGACTGATTGCCTCCGCAATATAATAATCATCGTTTTTTATGCATCGTACAATATATATTATTCTATCAGTCTTCTCGCATAAGATGAAATAAAGAGATTCCAATTGTACGAAATATTTGAAAGAAGCTTTGTAATTGAATTGTAACTTGAATCCGACGGAATCGTAACGTCTCGGGCGTTTCAACTAAAGCCAAGTGGACGCAGTGAGATGGTACGACGGAGAAAGGGACGTGAAAAGGGGAGCAGATAGAGCAGAAGGTGAGCGAGAAGGAGAGGGACGATCGATCAGGTCGCAACTTTTGTAGAAACGAAACGGGCAGAAGATTTCGCGGAAGGGAGATAGTGGGTAGTAGGTAGCGGTCTGTCGGTATTCGATGCCTATACACATCCAACCAGGTGTAGAGAGGCATGAAGCAAGCCGTAAGTAAGCCGTAAGCCGGGCCAGACCGTGGGGGCTGGCTCTGACTGGCAGGTTTCTTCATCGGAGAAGTCACCGGAAATGATGCTTCCTTCCCCGTTGCCGGGTATATATTGTCGCGGGCCGCGCCGCGACGCCCGCCCTCGGCCACGTCAATAGATGTGCCATCGACGAAAATATACTTTAAATATGAAACAGTCAGGCGCAGGGCCTCCGATCCCCATCGAGATGACTCCCGACAGCAACATGCCGAGAACACGCGACTACCTCGCCTCTCCTTCTCTCTCTCTCTCTCTCTCTCTCTCGACCGCTTTTCTACAACTTTCCCAACGTCGGAACTTCTCTACGTACGTTACTTACTTATGTGCGTACATGGATCTGCACGATAATCTGCTTTGTGCTCTCCTCCTCCCTTCGCTACTTTCACTCGTACTTAATACTAAGTGCTGTCAGATGAAAGCACCTTAGCTTAATCACAGTACTCGACAATTGCAACAGCATTGTGAGATTAGTCAAATGCTTTTAAGATCGTAAGAGTGTCTGCAAAAAGTTCAAGACATGTAATAAAAAATGTGTCTACTATTTGCTTTATTAATATAATTTTTTAATAATTGTTGAAATTTCATTGGTCGGTCATCGTTTTTATGTAAGACTTCATACAACGTTAAAAATATAGAATTTCTTTTGTTACAATGAATAAATGGTAGATTATAGATTTTTATAATTAGCTTAACTATAATTGAAAATTAATTAGAGTCCTTATTAGGTCAGTTGTACGTATTCATCTGTGTAATGAGCGTTATACGACGTTTGGGAATAGGTATGTTCACTATACATAGGAAGCGTGCATTCATCTATACATATGTACCTAGATAGTAATCGACGTTTGTGGATTGTTAGGAACTGGGCAATTACTGTGCAATTAATGAGTTTTCTTTTGAATTCGGTTCTCACGGAAGTGTTGAACGGTTTCAATGGGATCGTAGCTGAATCGATATTACAAACTGTAACTGGTCGTTCGAGGAGCAAGTAGAAGATGTACGTTTATGGTCAGACGCTCGATTATACGAATCGAAGAACGGTGAAATAGGGAATTCAGGCAGTGAAATTTCAATTTAAGAAGAAAACTCCTGTCCTTTATAAATGGTACCTTTTTATTAAATCATAAGAACGCAATTTCTTTGGAATAATCAATGTACAAATATTTTCATTTTTTATTATTATTACAAACACAGGAGTTTTGGGATAAATTGCCTTTTAGTAGCCAGATACAAATTAAAGAAAATATATTAAGATTCATTATAAAAGATTAACAAAACAGTCAAACTTTTTAATACATTACTTATAAAAATTGACTTTTTCTGATTCATTATAGATTATTTGTTTATACCTTATAGTTTTCAAGATATATGCTAGAATATGTTATACCCTAACTNTAGTCAAACTTTTTAATACATTACTTATAAAAATTGACTTTTTCTGATTCATTATAGATTATTTGTGTATACCTTATAGTTTTCAAGATATATGCTAGAATATGTTATACCCTAACTTTGAGGTTTGTTTTTGCCCTTTTAATCCCACGATTGCTGGTAAGACAAGTATCTATCGAATATATTTTTAAGAATTATATCTTTCCCATTTTATCAGAATTCATGATTGACAGTTCGGTACGTTCCCTTGTTATTCTGAAAAACTCGAACAATTTTGTTCTAACGATCATCGAATCGACTTAACAGTGGAAGAGTACATGAAAAAAAATATTTCTCAATCTGAACGCTGGCCTATCGCAGTTTTTCTGGTCGAACATCACGCAGCCTCGAGGCGAGGCGGACAGGCGGTCGAAACGATAAATCAAAAAGTTTTCCCGCAGATTTAAGAAGCCACGTTGCGGTAGGGTAGAGAGAGGGGCAGCCGGCGGCCTCCGATATATCGCGTATAATTACTTTCGTCTGCTCGATCCTTCGGGATACATCGCCTACTCGTTGCAGCTGTTACTTCTTGTTACGCTCGCGAAACTAGCTGCATGCTTCAAGTTCCAACGTCACAGCCTGCCTCGAGAGCACTTTCTGCGAAGGCTGGGTCGGACGAAACGCCGCGACGATTTTCAAACGGTGGTTGGGGGGAAAGGACAAGGTGAGAACAAGGGACGAACACGTACATCATTACGTTTGCGAACTGGCTTAATCCCTCTTTCAATCTACCAAAGGCGACCATACAATCAGCCCGGAAATAATATCTTAACCCACTTGCATCGTACACTGCTGGTCATCATGAGAATTAATTCAATAATTGTTAGGACATTTTAGCCTATTTCTGGGATTTTACTGATAAAAAAGGATATAATGAATATAGGAATAAGTATAATCTTTATTGAAATTGATCATTAATTGAAACAATACTTAACGCGATGCCAGAATATAATATCCTGGGACATCTCGATGCAGTCGACTAAAAATAGTATTTTTGAACGTTTACCAAGAACTTGGTAGGACGAACACCACGAGCCAATTCCGAGCGAAATTGCCACCGAATTCTGCGGGAATTAAGTTTCCAAGAGTGATTCCTTCGGAACTTGCGAAACGTACCGGTCGCATTCTCGATTGCATCGTGGAAATCAAAGACAGTCGTAGGACACACGGTCTCCCGTCTGGAGAGAGAAGGGATAGAAGTCAAATAACGAAGAGCCGAGGGGGAGTGAGAAACAAATAGAAAAAGTTGGGAAAGTGGAACGGTCCCAAGGACCTGCAGATTGGTATGGAATCAATTAAGCCGGCGTAATCAGTGTATTGGTGGTTCGATCCGGCAAGAGTAAGTTGCCAGTTTAGGGTACATACGTGTGCACCGTTCGTATATATATCTCTATATATATCTCTATATATATATATATATTTGCCCTGAAGATTCACGCCCCAATCAACGGTAGGATGTCTAGTATTTACGAGCCGAGCCACGACTTTGCTCGTTTTTCCTCTTTGCTGGAATACGCGTCCGCGCTCTCTCTTTCTGGCCAGCTGCTTGCTGCGATTGTCTCGTTTCTTTATCTCTTTCCTTGCCCGTTCTGGCCGCAATCCACCAGGTAGCATTTCGAGGCATCGCATCGGTGCGAATCACCTGTCGATCGTACGTTCCAGCCAAACCGTGATTTTCACGAGGCTCGAAATCACTGTTGATTACCCGACGACTTGCGACCCGGCCGAATGAAACAATTAATTCTGCCTCGTTGGAGGAAATAAGAGATACTCGATAAATATTTATAATCAGTAGGGTTTCGGGGTTGAACGATGAACTACGGTTTTGTCTAGCGACTGTACACGTCTCGCTCGACATTTGTTTTCGTCTGGCAGCAGCGCTACCGGTGTTTTTCGTCCTCGTCGCGACNAATCCACCAGGTAGCATTTCGAGGCATCGCATCGGTGCGAATCACCTGTCGATCGTACGTTCCAGCCAAACCGTGATTTTCACGAGGCTCGAAATCACTGTTGATTACCCGACGACTTGCGACCCGGCCGAATGAAACAATTAATTCTGCCTCGTTGGAGGAAATAAGAGATACTCGATAAATATTTATAATCAGTAGGGTTTCGGGGTTGAACGATGAACTACGGTTTTGTCTAGCGACTGTACACGTCTCGCTCGACATTTGTTTTCGTCTGGCAGCAGCGCTACCGGTGTTTTTCGTCCTCGTCGCGACGCGTGGACGTGCGGGGTCAGTCGGCGCGTAACTTTCCTACGATCTTGATTTCATCAACGTGTCTCCTTTTATTGTTGCCAGTTTAGCGGCGTCTTAAATATTTTGTCACGCTGGCGTAGAGTTTCGTACGCCGGACAGACGGGACAACAGCTTCGCCCGCCGCCCGGGCCAATCAAGCAGCTATGAAAGATCACGTCCAACCCCCAACCCCCTGTAACTATCTGTGCAACCTTCGAGTTCACCAGCAGCCATCCCTTGACTCCAATCCACATCTTCGTGCGGTGGCAAGCTCCCCGGCTCTCCAACCTTGTGTTATCCTCTCTACAGGGTGTCCCATAATCTCCGTCAAATATTTTGACTACTTAAAAGCAGTAACCAATGTTCACGTTTTATTTTCTTTTATATTAATTGATATATTAGAAAAACTTTTTTTATTGTTTCATTTGTGATTGATTTAAGTTAAAATACTTTAGATTGCATATATTTCGTTATTTTTTGCAATATTTAAACTCTGACGTGTGAAGTTAAATTTTTGGTGGAAAGTCTGTCAGATTTCTAAAAGCTAAATCAGATATTTGAAGTAATAGCTAAATCGAGACACCTTGTATGTCCGTACGGACTGTATCAGTGCTGTTTTCATCGGAGCGGAACCTTCGACTGCATCGGCCCCGTCAGCACCTCTTTCAACCAATCTATCGGTCTATCTGGCCGCGTTAAAATCATAACCCGGGCTTGTTTGAGTAACCGAATGGCGTATTCTTTTCTCGATACGTCTATCCACTCGACGGAAACTTCGTCCGACGTGTAGCACTCTGATTTTAA
This sequence comes from Ceratina japonica, assembly GCA_019453355.1. Lineage (NCBI taxonomy): Eukaryota > Metazoa > Arthropoda > Insecta > Hymenoptera > Apidae > Ceratina > Ceratina japonica. The sequence continues at coordinate 14,524 of SMSR01012077.1, forward strand.
GCCGGCAGGGATTGGCGTTATTCCTTGTCTAGAAAAATATTTTCAGAACGTCTTACACTATTTTTTAATATTCCTTTATTGGATTTAATTAAGCCTATTTGTTGCAATTTATTTACTCCGAGTTATTTGCCGACAGATTCGTAAGATTAATCGAAGGCGCAATAAAGCGTGATTAATTCGCGCCCTTTCTTCCAATTTAATTGAAACTCGGATAAGATACCCGCTATCAAGCGGCGTCAAAATTACGTCTCTCCCTTCTGGGATTTGCATAGTACCACTTCGAACAAACATTCCCTCCCATAAGTAAGTAAGTGCTAAGTAAATATCCCAGTATTCTGGGACCTACGTTGAGTTAATGCTAGATCATGTTCGATGCACTTCTCCCTTTATAGAAATCCTTCTACTAGTGTCTCATGCTCGATACTATCTCCAGTCAAATGACCATTCTTCTATCTAATATATTTTTATAGCACAAATTAAATTCATCAACTGTCACTATTATTACGTGACAGGCGTATATAGTAATATTATATGCTTACCATGAATGATATTTTTTTTCGCTTGGGTGCAAAGAAATTGAGATTGTAATTCCATACTTGGGGCAATCGCGGACCGTTTTTGCATTCAACGCGGTGGGCGAGATGATAAAAGTAATTCGGCGATCCGTGTGTGCGGCGGCGGCTTCTCGTTTGACCGCGCGCGGATTTCGTCGACTCGGCAAACTCGTCTTTTCGTCCTTCAAAAATTCTGCCGGACGGACGCAGGAACATTCGTGACTCTACTCGATGATACCTGGCCGCTCCAAGATTTTTCACGAGCTCAGCTTTCCCTCAAACGGCGACGTAATGCGGCTCCGTGCTTTGCCTCGCATCCGACAATATTTCTGAATAAGAAGAATTTCATTGCCCGGTCAAATAAACCGGCTAATTCGCATTTTCCTTATTGCATTCGTCCTTCAACTACTGAAACGTACTTGTGTAACGACTATCGTGACTATAAGAGCATAATTGAATTGAAATACGTATAATTCGGTATATTATTCATCAGTATCAGGAATGCCATGTAACACATCGCACGTGCATTAAACCTTGAAAAGAAATTGCAGTAGCATCTTTGATGAACTATCCTTGATATTTAACGACTATCTCTCGGTATCAAACTCTTACAGTTGCTATACGTGATGTATCGCGGGATAGTCACCCGAATACCAAACTACCTCTTTCTTACACCCCCGCGAGCCCCGCGACGCTTTTTCTCCGCGTCGAATCGCAACACCATGTGTCTACATACATCCTCTCCGCCCCCTCGGCTCGGCTTGTCGCAATCGCATGCGAGAACCGAAACTCATTTTCGCGCGCGTACGGTTTACATCCTGAATCTACAAAATATAGCCTGGCCACGTATTTTCACGTCGACACCCCCGACTCGGTTGCAAATTCTCTGTCCCGCGCGTTGCTAAGCGTCAAGAACGGAGAAAAAAGAAAAGGAGATAAAAACGCGATGTGAACACTCGATGAAGGAGATTGCAGAAGAGATAAGATTCTTTTACACTTGTTAGTCTCTCCTTTTATATTTCGTAGGGCGTAACGCTTTCAATATACGGAGGGCTTAATCAGTTGAGAAATTGATGATAATGCCTGTTTCTCCCTGAACGATCAAAATTGATTAACTCCCAATTTCTCAATCTTGACTTACTTAATAAAAGCACAAAAAAGTGCTCCCCTTAATGAAGATCCCCATCTAAGAGCGAACTTCCCTCTACTGCTTGAGTAATTAGTTTTCAACTTAACGAAGGGGAAACCGCCTATCTTTTTTCATCTCAATACTGCGCCGCGCCGAATAAGACAAACATATTACAGACAAAACGAGTTCAATCTAAATATAGTTTACTTTGCAAATAAATGTGCTCATAATTATCAAAGTGCTCCAAGTCAAAATTTAAAAAATGTGAGTTTATCAGTTATTTCAGCATACTTCATTACACTTATAGAATTTATACGTTTCTAGAAAAATGTGATGTAGACAAAATATACAGAATTGATATCAAATATCAATTTTAAACTGATATAACAGTTACTTTATATTGCATAAAAAGCCGCGGTCTAGTGACTTCGCAACTTCGAGAAAAGCAAAAGCAATTCGGTGCGGGATCAGATAAGTTTAATGATTAGCGCGTTACCCGCAACTGCGAACGCTTATCTGTGTCACCCGGGTCTTATCAGCGGCGAGTTATACCTTCTAATCGGAAGCCGTCCGATACGTAGCCGTAATCGTTGGATCGGTCAATCGGACGTTTTTCAACGGACCCGGGACCCGGTTTCTGACCAGGGCAAACGAAAGAATGAGCGCGGAAGCGAGTAGAAGAACGGCCGAGGCTCGCTCGAACGTAGAAATTCATTCGTTGCCGATCCGGTTTCCGTAACGTCTGCTGCGATCAGACTTTTCTATACATGAATGTGGCAAACTTCCAATGTGCTCCACCTGTACAGTCTCTCCCACAACAGGCATCTTCTTTGGCATCTCTTTAAAAATTCAGTTATTCTTAGTCAATTCCGTTTAAGAGCATCACAAATAATATTAGTACTCAATTTATGTTGTAATTATCAGATAAGTGACAACAATTAAGTTCGTTTCTGAAAAGAAAGAGAAACTTATATATACGAGGTGTTAAATTATTTATGTGTACATAGTAAAAAATAATGGTTTTATGAGGAAGAAGATTTCAAAGGTAAATTGTGTGTTTTATGATACTTCTTTAACCCTTTCGCTAATCTGGACGAGATATCTTGCAAACCAGTACTGACTGATTATCACTGTTGATTAAATCGTGACTTACAATTAGTACTAGTTAATTAATACTTTTGACCATAATTTTCGCTAACCAACACCAATAGCTTGAAATTATAAATGAATATATTTTATAACTAATTCTATTCTTATGGCTGAAAGGAAATAACAGTTTTATTAATAAAATCTGTATTATAAATTATCTTAATTTTCGTACATACGAATAAAAATTATTTCTTTCTTCCTTTTAGTTATTCCTATAGAATTAATTATAAAATATATTCATCCACAGTGTATATATTGGCGTTATTATAAAAAGTATTATATATTCGAGATTTATTATACAAAGTATATTAATCCGGTGCCATATCTCGATTCAGGATAGCGAAAGTTAAAGGATTGAATGAAACCTGAGTACCTAACTTGACGTAAAAATATTTTGGTCTGCTCATTAATTGTGGGCTTTTGGAAATATTACTACGGACTGTACTTAGGTGCACCGCGTTACTTTACGCTGATTCCTCTGCCTGTATATACTATGTCTGGTGTCCTGTCCAGTGAGCCGCGTGACAGCTAATATCCGACCAGGAAACTAACACCCCACCGTACAGCAGCCACCCTGTTTCGCCCTTCTCTTGCCTAACCCTTCTCGCTCCCCCGTTCTATTCGCACCTCGAACGTCGCCCTGGTTCATTCGGGCAACCGACGACTAACCTGTCGCATCCTAATATTAAAGGAAACTCCATTAATGCATCGAAAATTCGTAATCCCCCTCCTCCTTTTCCGCGGTCCCGCGGACTTATTAACTTTTCCCCTTTGTTCAATTCGTCATAAACTCCCGCGGACTGAATATGGCTGAATTATTAGTCGGTGATGAAGTTAATCTGCAACTTCCCCGGCAACCGACCATGGGTCACCGTTAATTTTAATGCGTCCCGGAGTTTTGTCAGCCGGTCCCTGCTCGTTAAACTATATTCGTTGATATTCTCATGTGTGCGGTTCCGTCGAGCGAGCAACTCGGTCAACCACTTAACTTTATATAACTTCCATTGCTTCGCGTCTAAATACTGCCTATCAAAGCCATTTGGTTTTGTATAATTTATCATTTACACATCATCCTATTTACATTACCAATAATACGTGTATAGGAACACGGAGGATTTTTTTAAAGGCGATTTTCATGATTGAATCGTCCCATAATTTCCGAGTATTCGATATGAAGCAGTTAGGGGTTGGAAGATCGGGGAGGGAGACTTTTCGCTAAGGTCGAAGACGTAATAACCGAATCCAATATTCTTTCCTTTCAAACGACCGTTCGGTTGACAAAAAGTGAAATTTGCCTGGGAAGACAGGACTGTCACCAACAGCCCCGCGCCGCGAGGATATACTCGCACGTTTCCCCCCACCTTTTCTTCTCCTATTTCTGTATTTCTTCGCGTGTGCCCTCTCGGTACACACGTAGAACGCGGAGGGAGGACACGAGTACATGCAAACTTTTTCCGGAGCCGGTAGGTAAGTCGGATGTGTGTATCGGCAGCCAGAAGTTACGCGTTCGCAAATTGATTTTCCATACATAAATCTCGTACCGACACTGCCGTGTGCCACTTCCACCCCTTAACCTGTTAAATATTTATTCGCTGTAAATTGTTTTCCCTCTGTTGAACATCGATTGCGTTTTATTTCGATATCTGACGCGCGGTTTAAATAAAACATACCGGGGGACCTCTGGCTCCTCGCAAATGTTAATAACAATTTTTACATTCATCCGAGTCGGCGTAGTTCATTCAGCAATATGTACGTAAATAACAGACATATTCCTCTTTATAGGATAAATTATACTCGTAGATATTGTTGCCTGCGATACGTCTGTCAAATTTTAAATATGAGTCGCGAAAATGAATGGACAGAATAGAGGATGCATCGACCAATGTTGAATGTTTGTCCGTCGCATTAACACGTCTTAACGACGCGTCGGGCTATCAACGTGATTTATGGAAGTGCAGGGGACGTTGTCGACGTTTATATCGTCAGATATTTATCGGTTGTTCTTTCGTTTACACTGGTTTAATCGAACCGATCGGCCGAGCCGGTTCATTAATCAATTCTGAGAGTCGCTGCACGCCTAGTCGGCCGCCAACAGGCTGAGGTCTTCATAAATCTGGACTATTAGCAGGCTTCCCTATCCTGGCACGGGCTCGCGTCCTAGAAACTTACGGCGCCAGTTTGTCTTTGCGCCACGTGATCAAATATTTATTATCATTTACTTCCTTGCATTCAATTTTATGCTGGTCTTTATGTGAATATAAAGATGGGTGGAATGAATCAAAGCTCAAAATTAATGGTTAGATTCCATTTTTAATTGTATATGCATGTATATGATTGCATATGGGCCATTTTTTAATACTTAATAACTATTAACGAGGCTTCGAACGAAAAATGAGTATTCTTTATTTTTGGCTTATTTTAGCCTCTAGAATCACCCCTTAAATTATTGACCATGGGTCCTAAAACACCCTGTACACGTATAAATATGATTTATTGTATAGAATGTATATAAAAATGTAAATATCCGAATGTAAATGTGATTTCGTATAAAAGTCTGGCAGTAATAAATCTCGAAAGGGATGATAAGATCAGGAAATCACATTCAATTCGTCTGGCTAAGCTAAGCCAAAAGCATATTCGCATGAAAGCCAGCTTTGTGAACACGGTTTATGAAGGATTTTCTCTACTATTAAACAAATTGTTGGGTTCCTATTCGAGCTCGCTGGCGCAACGCGATGCAGGTTAAGAGGACAATCCGCGGCAACGCGTGCACGCTTGATATTCCATCCGCGAGGTGCTTTTTGTAGTCGAAATGAAAACAGCAGGGAAACAATGGAGTCGCGATTCGCGTCCGAGTCAGATGCGTGACTATTAATACCAGCCGATGACATTTTTTCAAAAGCCTGCGACGAAGCTTAAAATCCGTCAGCTGCTGTCCCTTCAAATATATTTCATTCTTCGCTCCTTTAATTAATTTTTTAGATTCGTTCATTCTAGGTTACCATAGGAGCAATTTTATTAATTAGGAAGATTAATTAATAGAAATAATCTTACTCTTCAAATCTAACAATTTTTCAGTTTTGTCTCGTCTCAGTTCCTCCTTGTCTGACAAGGTGCTTTCCAAGCTCTCTGATTCCTCGTTTCTACGATAACAGTGTTTTCAACGATATTCTACAGCGCCGTGTTTGGTTTCCTTTTTTTATATAGAATTCGAGTGTGTTCCTATACTATGTGTGTATCGCGTGAACACAACTGGGTGTCGGTGAATGGGCCACGTCGTGCTCTATCTCTCTGTTTTTCGGACTCTGCTTGTTTCCACCGTAGTCCGACACGGACATCATCCGATAGGCATCGCTCTTGTCAACACTTTAGGAGCACGTTCGCGAGTCCCGGAGTTTTTTATCCGGGCTTTGCGCAAACAGTTTTATTAGCTATCTGCGAAGTGCTCGCTCCGCGGACTGATCAGCCGCTATTCCATTCCCCTACAATCCGCCGTATCTTCTCGACACACCTTGAAGGGAAAAGGTTGCAGAGATAGAACGGAACTGTGCAAACTGATCACTTCTGATTCTTCTATCAGCGGCCGATACACCTATGATTTTGTATCACGTTACTTGGCCCACAATATAATAAAAATAATTAGTTACACTTTAGATATAATAGGGTTCCTCGTTTATTGTTATTATTATTGGATAGTGGACGTTTGTGCAAATGCATATTTTTATAGTAAGTAGATCAAATTCTAGGACTTGGACAGAAATTTACATTGATTATACAGGATTTTGCAAATATAGTTTTTATTTTGTATATTGCATATATTTCGCATATGTTTTGTGTATATTTTTGCACATTAATATTCCATGAGGATTCGCTGTCTAATTATTATAAATAGAAAAAGGTAAGGAACGAAATACTGAAACTTTGGTCTGATGCATACGTCAATCCATCTTTCTCGTCCCCGAGGATCGTCTAGTCGTGACGCATTCGCGAAAGGAACGAATTTAAATTCCCCAACGCGAGTTTCGATAATCTCGATTTTATTGCTCAGCTGGGATCGAGTGAACAACTTTGATTAATCACAGCAGGCAGATATTTTTGAAATATTGCATTTAAGAATTTAGGAATAAATTAGTATAGCCTTCCCAAATGTGGCTAGATTTAAGGACGTATAGGCGATACATCCTTAAAAGATCCTAGGTCTGCGAAAATGGTGATTAGACAAGAAATTCGACTTATTATTAAAGAAACGCAGGTAGGTTCAGTTCGCACAAAGGAAATCAAAGCCCAGCAAAGTTATAAAGAAATTTTCTGCAAGAAAACGGGCGGGTAGGAAGGAAAGCGTAGGAGTCGGTGGCGCCTTTGGAAAATGAATTGCCATTCAGATGGATCGGGACGACGCAATTACATTCCGATTGTCTCATCGTTTGAATGGCTCGCTGATCGATTGTATTGAGCCTTAATTGGCTGTAAAGTCTCCGGGACTCGGAAGTGCGATTGTCTTCTCTCGCTTATGCCGTAGTTTTGTTTGTTCAAGTCTTCACCTGCGCGGCTCGAGATAATATTTCTCAAGACCAATAAGAATGAAGTTCGATCAAGTGTTACGATGTAACCTGAACTTATCCAACTTAACGCTTCAATTATTAATTAATTATAAAAATATACTATCCCTGTTCAAATATGAAAGTACCATTTTAATTTAACAGTGTTATTCGTCATTAAAAACAAAAGAAATTTTGTTAACCATTGCAAAGAAGCTAAAATTTTATTACTGACACAATTACATAAATTAATGATTTTGAATGAATCTTATTATTGTTCCTCGTGAAAATTTTAAGGATATTGTAATTAGTGAAGATTCTTAGATCTTCGAGTTTATCTTTTATTCACGGACACGTTTGACTGAAACTTTTGACCACTCGGAAATTTCAACTGACAGGGAAGTATTCCTGTCATTGTCATTCGGTGAGACCGAGCCGCGGTTAACTCGCAAAGTAAATTTTAACGTAGGAAGGGAGGCCAGCGGAAAGAAAGAATCGGCCAGTCCGCCGCGGAACTTTCCTCATAAAAGTTCTTATTTAATTGCTTTTTCGCAGGTTTCTTTAGCATGAACGGATACGCGTCGCGCGACTGTAACTGCAACGACGACGCGATGTCGAGATCCGGGTCCACGGTGACGACGACGCGTCGCGAGCAGAGTTTTTCAGTTAACCTGTTAACGAAAACGAACGGAATCATTTCACGGAGAAAATGAAAATAAGAGACCAGATGTGTCCCGGGCAAAAACCCTTCGCTGCTAGTCACATCATTTTCTTCTTTCCGTTTCCTCCTATCTCGCGACAAGCCTGATATCTCGTTCGCACTTTTTAAATCGAATCCAGATTTCGTTCTACTCAACAATTTCAATACTTAATTCTAATCCAACCCTATCTTCCAATATTATCTAATTTTAGACGAAATAGGCACTATTTCAATTTTTAATATTGTTTCAATATTTAGAAATGAAATTGTTACGTTTACGGAATGTCTAATTATTTAAAATATTGTATTTATACTGAAACTTAAGTACGATAACGAACGATCAGTCGGCTATTATTCTTGCGAGATCGTTGATTCTGAAAAATGATCGGGAGTCACGGTTATTACGGGGAAATAATAAATCGTGAGCTGGGCGACATCGATAACCCGGCGTTGAAATTATTGCCAACGTGACACCGGCTATCATTTCACGGCGTTGTAACTCTCTTAAAGATATTACCGCCATCCGCTCCGCCGGCAAGTTTCCCTCTTAATGACGAAAGTGGAGGGAACTCTAAAATTCGTGGACCGGCGGAGAGTCGAAAGAGAAAGGACTAATCGTTTTGCGGCGAAATTTCTTTTATGTCACGACGCCAGGGGAGCGGGGTCGGGGGGTTGCAGGTGTACCGGCGGGATGATACGACAGGGGAATCGGCGGGGGAGGAGAGCACCGGGCGAAGAACAGAGATTACCGATGGCGATGAACGAGGAGATACTTTGGCCGAGATTGAGAGGGTGGTTTACCTTCCCTTAGCTGGAAGGCTATCTGCGGACAAGCCCAAAACGCGTTGCCCGTCAGAGCTGGGAACCTTCAAACTTACATCAACGAAATGAAAGAGCCACGCTCCACCCCTAACTTCGACCCTTTACCCAAGTCCCCGTTCTTCTTCGCCCCCCTAGAACCACCTCCCCCGGCTCTCCGCCCTTCCGCCAGACTTAGCCGATGCCCCCGTCTCTTACCTCCCGATCCACCTTTACTGTCAAAACTTGAGATACCCGTGGATTTGTGTCTGGATCGGTTGTATTAACGAAACTTTCCGCGCGCCTCGCGAACGCGATGCTCCCGTTACCAATGTCTGCACCGATCGCTTCGAATGAACTTCGAACGGATACGCGTTATTATCGGCTGTTCGCCCATGCGTATCCGCTGCCTAGACCCCTTTTCTACACTGTTTTCTGCCCTTCGTTTACGACGTAAAAAATAATGTTGCACTCATATCAGAATCGTAGACAGTGGAAAATTATTCGTACGTTGAGGATTTGAAAATTTGAAAACGAAAAATATGAGGCAATAGATAATTGATTTTCGTTCTAAATTTTACAAGCATTTTATAATTACCTTATACTTTTTATTCCGTTTTAAAAACGGGGTGTATTAACCATTTTTTGTTATTGAAGTAATTTTTTTTCCTATCGTGTTATGTGTAACCACAGGCTAGTAATTGTGACGTGAACAGAAATTGTAACATCGTGTAAGAGTAGAAAGCAATTTAAATTTTGGAAAGGTGATTGAATTTAGTAATAATATATGCATGTCAAGCGAAATGTATTGCATGCTGAAAATGTATTATTGGTTTCATAGTTGTGGCACGTAGTATTCGTTGTTACTGTAACACGCGTTTGCATTTCACCGCAAGTTTGTGTTGCCCGCACGTTCCGCGTGTTNTGAGGATTCGCTGTCTAATTATTATAAATAGAAAAAGGTAAGGAACGAAATACTGAAACTTTGGTCTGATGCATACGTCAATCCATCTTTCTCGTCCCCGAGGATCGTCTAGTCGTGACGCATTCGCGAAAGGAACGAATTTAAATTCCCCAACGCGAGTTTCGATAATCTCGATTTTATTGCTCAGCTGGGATCGAGTGAACAACTTTGATTAATCACAGCAGGCAGATATTTTTGAAATATTGCATTTAAGAATTTAGGAATAAATTAGTATAGCCTTCCCAAATGTGGCTAGATTTAAGGACGTATAGGCGATACATCCTTAAAAGATCCTAGGTCTGCGAAAATGGTGATTAGACAAGAAATTCGACTTATTATTAAAGAAACGCAGGTAGGTTCAGTTCGCACAAAGGAAATCAAAGCCCAGCAAAGTTATAAAGAAATTTTCTGCAAGAAAACGGGCGGGTAGGAAGGAAAGCGTAGGAGTCGGTGGCGCCTTTGGAAAATGAATTGCCATTCAGATGGATCGGGACGACGCAATTACATTCCGATTGTCTCATCGTTTGAATGGCTCGCTGATCGATTGTATTGAGCCTTAATTGGCTGTAAAGTCTCCGGGACTCGGAAGTGCGATTGTCTTCTCTCGCTTATGCCGTAGTTTTGTTTGTTCAAGTCTTCACCTGCGCGGCTCGAGATAATATTTCTCAAGACCAATAAGAATGAAGTTCGATCAAGTGTTACGATGTAACCTGAACTTATCCAACTTAACGCTTCAATTATTAATTAATTATAAAAATATACTATCCCTGTTCAAATATGAAAGTACCATTTTAATTTAACAGTGTTATTCGTCATTAAAAACAAAAAAATTTTGTTAACCATTGCAAAGAAGCTAAAATTTTATTACTGACACAATTACATAAATTAATGATTTTGAATGAATCTTATTATTGTTCCTCGTGAAAATTTTAAGGATATTGTAATTAGTGAAGATTCTTAGATCTTCGAGTTTATCTTTTATTCACGGACACGTTTGACTGAAACTTTTGACCACTCGGAAATTTCAACTGACAGGGAAGTATTCCTGTCATTGTCATTCGGTGAGACCGAGCCGCGGTTAACTCGCAAAGTAAATTTTAACGTAGGAAGGGAGGCCAGCGGAAAGAAAGAATCGGCCAGTCCGCCGCGGAACTTTCCTCATAAAAGTTCTTATTTAATTGCTTTTTCGCAGGTTTCTTTAGCATGAACGGATACGCGTCGCGCGACTGTAACTGCAACGACGACGCGATGTCGAGATCCGGGTCCACGGTGACGACGACGCGTCGCGAGCAGAGTTTTTCAGTTAACCTGTTAACGAAAACGAACGGAATCATTTCACGGAGAAAATGAAAATAAGAGACCAGATGTGTCCCGGGCAAAAACCCTTCGCTGCTAGTCACATCATTTTCTTCTTTCCGTTTCCTCCTATCTCGCGACAAGCCTGATATCTCGTTCGCACTTTTTAAATCGAATCCAGATTTCGTTCTACTCAACAATTTCAATACTTAATTCTAATCCAACCCTATCTTCCAATATTATCTAATTTTAGACGAAATAGGCACTATTTCAATTTTTAATATTGTTTCAATATTTAGAAATGAAATTGTTACGTTTACGGAATGTCTAATTATTTAAAATATTGTATTTATACTGAAACTTAAGTACGATAACGAACGATCAGTCGGCTATTATTCTTGCGAGATCGTTGATTCTGAAAAATGATCGGGAGTCACGGTTATTACGGGGAAATAATAAATCGTGAGCTGGGCGACATCGATAACCCGGCGTTGAAATTATTGCCAACGTGACACCGGCTATCATTTCACGGCGTTGTAACTCTCTTAAAGATATTACCGCCATCCGCTCCGCCGGCAAGTTTCCCTCTTAATGACGAAAGTGGAGGGAACTCTAAAATTCGTGGACCGGCGGAGAGTCGAAAGAGAAAGGACTAATCGTTTTGCGGCGAAATTTCTTTTATGTCACGACGCCAGGGGAGCGGGGTCGGGGGGTTGCAGGTGTACCGGCGGGATGATACGACAGGGGAATCGGCGGGGGAGGAGAGCACCGGGCGAAGAACAGAGATTACCGATGGCGATGAACGAGGAGATACTTTGGCCGAGATTGAGAGGGTGGTTTACCTTCCCTTAGCTGGAAGGCTATCTGCGGACAAGCCCAAAACGCGTTGCCCGTCAGAGCTGGGAACCTTCAAACTTACATCAACGAAATGAAAGAGCCACGCTCCACCCCTAACTTCGACCCTTTACCCAAGTCCCCGTTCTTCTTCGCCCCCCTAGAACCACCTCCCCCGGCTCTCCGCCCTTCCGCCAGACTTAGCCGATGCCCCCGTCTCTTACCTCCCGATCCACCTTTACTGTCAAAACTTGAGATACCCGTGGATTTGTGTCTGGATCGGTTGTATTAACGAAACTTTCCGCGCGCCTCGCGAACGCGATGCTCCCGTTACCAATGTCTGCACCGATCGCTTCGAATGAACTTCGAACGGATACGCGTTATTATCGGCTGTTCGCCCATGCGTATCCGCTGCCTAGACCCCTTTTCTACACTGTTTTCTGCCCTTCGTTTACGACGTAAAAAATAATGTTGCACTCATATCAGAGTCATAGACAGTGGAAAATTATTCGTGCGCTGAGGATTTGAAAATTTGAAAACGAAAAATATGAGGCAATAGATAATTGATTTTCGTTCTACATTTTACAAGCATTTTATATTTACTTTATACTTTTTATTCCGTTTTAAAAACGTGGTGTATTAACCATTTTTTGTTATTGAAGTGTTACGTGTAACCACAGGCTAGTAATTGTGACGTGAACAGAAATTGTAACATCGTGTAAGAGTAGAAAGCAATTTAAATTTTGGAAAGGTGATTGAATTTAGTAATAATATATGCATGTCAAGCGAAATGTATTGCATGCTGAAAATGTATTATTGGTTTCATAGTTGTGGCACGTAGTATTCGTTGTTACTGTAACACGCGTTTGCATTTCACCGCAAGTTTGTGTTGCCCGCACGTTCCGCGTGTTAGAATATGCTCCAGTTCTGCCCGGAAACTTTACCATCCATTTTCGATATTTGGTAAAGTTTTTAGAAATATTCGCTCTACTTACCCATCCACTTTTCTTGAGAATATCGTATGCGATGGTTCGACAAAACATTTAGCTATGTCGTACAAATTAGGCAATCTTTCGACGCATTTAAACATTCAAGTCAATTTTTCTTTTACTTTTTACACCTTTGCTTTTTATTATTTCATGTAGTATTATCGATTATGGTATGCGATGATTCGATAAAATATTTAGGTATGTCGTAGAAATTAGGGAATCTTTTGATGTATTAAAGATATCTTGTTTATTACTCTTTACAATTTTGCTTTATTTATTATTTATTTATTTTACGCAGTATTATTGACTATAATCAGCATTTATAGTATAACAGATGGTATCGTAGTCGAGATAAAGATCTCCTTCTTTGATAAATCGATCCTGAATAGCTCCATCGGATTTAGAATCTCTAGAGGCTCTTTTCGGTCCGCGATTGTTCGTAAACAGAAACATAACTCTTGGCGTATCTCCTAATAGTACCATCTGAATTAACCACCGTTACTGACACAATTTCGCGGGCATTGCTCGACCCGAATGGAAGTAAAATTCGAATTTGCTTTCATGAGATTTTCTGTTTTAAATTCTCGTCTTATTATCCGATATTATTTAGTAGTTTAAGATCAAGATTCCTGAATCGCCGATAGATACTCTCATTTCCTTCGTTTCTTAACCTTGTAATTTCCTACTAGATTTTAATTTCGTACTTAAAAATCTTCGGCTTTATTAAAGTTTCGAGCTTATCTCCAGAACAGAAATGAACTCACGGATTAAGTTCTCTTCAAAGACTTGAAGAAATTCTGTTACACCGTTCGCCGAGAAAAATACTCCGGGTAAAAAGTATAAGAAGCGTTCAAGTAGCGAGACGGGAGTAAATTTTAGCCGGAAAATATTTGAACAACGTGGAATCACAGTTTGAAAGTCAGCCCCCCGGCGCGGACGCGGAAGTTCGCCGCACGCTCTATTTCGCGTGAGAATGCAGCCGTACGACGATTTTTCACGAAAATGAAATGTCATACGAAATGAGCGCGGCCACTGTATCCATCCACCGCGGCGACTTGCTTTTTGATAAAGGATGAGCGGCTATTATTCTAATGGTGCTACGGTCACATTCTGCTCCGCGCGATTCCGCATCAACTGTAAATATTTGTCTCGACTTTTCCCTCGCTCGGCGTTTTTCTCTCTCATCGTCCACAATTTCTTTACGTTGAGAGTAACGTAGGAAATGTTTAACATTTTTAATTCTCGCGACAAATATTTATGGGCGATTTCAGATCCCGAAATCTGTGCTTGCAGGCTAGTCTTTTTGTTTTGTTAGATATTAGGTACATTTGAAGTAATACAAGTCCTATTTGATTTAAAAAAAATGTATGAATTGACTCGGACAAAACTTTATTAACACTATTTTTACTGGTGTCCAAGTCATCTTCTGAAATGTTTGCTTAAAATTATTATTATTATTAGCTTAACACTTTTTACACAGAATTAAATTCTTGACTTTCCTATACTGATTGTTAAATTAATTAATTAAGTCGGGGAAAAACGATTAAACTAATTAAAATACTTTTAAGCGAAAATTTCCACAGATGTCTTTTGATATCGTTTGGTAGAAACAGTATTAAAAAGTTATTCTGAACATTGGCTCGAATAAATCAATGTTTATTATTTAAAATCGTCACTTCCAGAGTTAATTAATGCTCGCGATTTCAATATGTCTACCGTTCTTCACAATATATAATTCACAGCGATCAAGTATCGAATTTATTATTGTGCGAATTTCGTTTCTGTTCTGCTTCATTTCATTGAATGCATTATTCATCTTCTGTGTTAATAATTTTTGTATTAATTACATGAAGTTACCTATAGATTACATGGTAAATATGTGTATCTGTTTATACATCATTTATTTCTTATTCAGTGCACAGTAGCCATACTGATAAAATTTGAACATTAGGGGGACACCCTATACGCTGCACGTGGTTCATTTATGCAGATTCAATTTCCTTATAATTGCATAAAATTCGTAGTTTTAGTTCTCCATTTAACACCACATTTCTCCTGAATTCCTTTTTAACAACGTTTGAATTATTTGATGAAGTATTCACATTATTCATGACATGATCTCGTTTTCAGATATAATCTTTCGAATTTAAACTCCAAAGTATTGCAGTGTTCTATTTCTTTTGTTAAAAAGGTGCATTTGAATTAATACAAATGCCTTGTAATTTCCCAGAAAATAGAACAACGTATGAATGATAAATTACTTCTCCATTTGCTTAATACTTTTCCTGATACCATTTTCAATTGCATTTACGTTACCTTACATATTTATATGATCCTAATTATAATTTTAATCGACAAACGGACGATTTTTTAATAGACTTCATTACAAATAAAAAAATTGGCTAAGTTTGCCTTTTTTTAGTCTCGTTGACAAGTGATAGATTTGGCAACGTTAACTCCCAGCCTCGTCGTTAATTGCCTATCTTTATAAAAGATTGTCTACTTTTCTGGGGTTCCCTATTGATATATGTATGATTAATAATTGGACAATGAATTAATTACTAAGTATTTGAATTATTAGAAGAATAAAATAAGCTTTGCAGGCTTAAAAACGAGTTTCAAATTCCATCAGACGAGAAAATGACTGAAACCANNCAAAGTACAGTGCTAGTTTTCGTAGAAGTTTGTGCGTAATATGAATAAACGTAGATATGTACAATGATGAAATGTAAATATTTAATGTCGAATTTATCGCGAAGCACCAACTGACATTTGACATTTAACATTTGAGGCTATCATATGAAAGCCAGAAGCCTGTTATGTTTTCCAAGTGTCATCAACATAAACTGATGTCATCTACTAATTTCCAATGCAAACATATTTAATTGCAAAGCACGCAAGAACTGTCAACAAAATTACTTTCTCTGACATCTGTTCTTTTTGCCAATTTTGGTCAAGACTATTTAAATGAAGATTATATTTACAAAATGAATCTGTAGAAAGAATCTGTGGTTTCTTTCAAATGTACAAGTTATTTGATTAAATCGGCGATCGAAGATAAATGAATTTCTGCACGTGGTTCTAATTTGATGGCTGGGATACGTCGTTCGTTTCACCGGTGTCTGTCACACGCGAGTGGCGAGCCATTGCCTCCGCAGGACGGTGGTCAATCAGCGTTTACCTATATCGTAAACTTCATCACGATCGACGTATAAACTGTCCACCGTATATTCCATTCGACCACTCTCGTCCCCCTCCCTCCCGTCGACCGGCGACCACGCGCCTGTTTGAACGACGATTTAAACGCGCATCGTTTCGATCAACGGGTAATCTCGGATTTCATTTTGGCTACGTTAAATCAGGATACCGACAACGGCCGGAAAGTGTTCCCGGAAATTATGGCCTGTCCAAACGCTGCGTCAAAGGCAGCCGGATTTCGGAAAAAAATATTTTTTTCCCATATCGCGTTCTATTCGTTACGATAAAACCGTCCCCGTCCTCATTAATCTGCCATTTTTAATTATTCTGAATCGGAATTAGATTTAAACATGGATCGGTATTTGAATAATTAATTTGTAAATGAATGAATGAATGATTGAGGATAATTTATTGAAAGGGTAAGTTTTAGTATTTTATTTTTTTGGTCTGGTCAATTTAATGTCGGTTTTTATAAATGGTTTTGGGAATCGAAGAATTCCAGCAGGGTAAAAGAGCAGTTGAATCGATATAAAAAAATCGTTTAAACTCGTGTATCTCGTATGGCTGCGGATTTTTCATGAAAAAAGAGGGGAATAGTTCTGGTAGTTAGGATTCATCCGCGCGGGAATAAACTCATCGAGTGAATTTACGGGCGAGCGCGGCGTAAATCATTCATTCGAGTTTTACGCGGCCGTATCGCTCGTGACTTTCAACGGAAGATTCATCGTGACGAATGACGCTGTAAAAACGTATCTACCCGTGGTAACGTCCTACCTAAATTTTACGTTATTTCTTTCGTAATTATGCAATCAACACCGCTTTGATTTACAGATCTCGACGCCGAGTTTAGTAGAAGTTTCAGTAAATCCGGGAAAGTATTGACAATCATGTAATATGTACACAGTTTTCCCGAAGTAAACAAAGCGGGAGTTCAGTGTTCTAGATTCTGGAGCATAAATATTTGAACGACGCTTAATGACGCACGCGTCCTTACCCGGAATAGAATAATTCAAAACACCGGTAGCCTGCGTAAATTATTTTTACTATTCCTCCTGGAGCTCGTTGAGATTCGCTTGAAAATTTCACGGCTCAGACGAAAAGTTTCTTCTCGAGGAATCTCTCAAAGGGGAACGTCTCCTCGGGACGTCGTTTCTTAGTTTGAAACAGACTGTCATGTGAACACTCAAAGGGGTCTTGATGATAACTCGATCAGTCCATTTTCGCGGGGTTAAATTCATTGCGCCAACAGGAAACAGTCCTCACCTTCTTTGTTCCTCGAATAAAAGCTCCTCTGTACTGCACTCAGCACAATGGAGAACGAAACTACCGATAACAGTCTTTCAGATTGTAAAATTAAAGTTTGTTAAATGTTTTCGTAGCGACATAATAAATATACAGGGTGTCCTGTGTATTTATTATACACTGGTGGTGGTGCGAGTCGAAAACGTAATAAAATTTGTTCATACGAGGCTTTGTTCTCGAGAAAAATGTGTTTGAAAAATCGAGTACACACTTTGTCTAGATTTGGCTTGACAGATTCCGCTGTAAACTATCTCTATTCTCTTTTGTAAACATATTCAATGTATTCGTATGTATAAAATAAATCAATGGCACGTTGCAATAACTTTTCAGGAATTCATTCAGTTCGTAAATTGTTGGAAGTGATTTCTACATTGTTGCGTATAGAATTATCAAATTCCTATTAAGGAGGAAAAATCAATTGTTCAAAAGCCATAACAACTTTTTATTATAATTATCCAAAGCTTCTTCTATCATCACTATAACACAATAAANCACATTCTTGCGTATAGAATTATCAAATTCCTATTAACGAGGAAAAATCAGTTGTTCAAAAGCCATAACAACAACAAAGCTTCTTCTATCATCACTATAACACAAATCTAATCTGATCCCACAAACAATACTTCAAAATAAAAAATAGAGCATACTCTCTTCCCTCGAAAGCAAACTTTTAGGAAAAAATTGTGTTCTACTCATTGTCAGTTTCTCATGTAGAATCAGTCACTGTGCTCGTAACCCAGTTATGGGACACCCTGAGTATGAGATAGTTTATGTCTTAATGAATTATTTAAAAGTTCAATCAGTCCGGGCCAATTCCGGGTCTGTCTAAGCCAAGTCGGTCTCCCTGTGAACGACACCTTTCCTCATTCGTTAACCGTCGTCGCAAAAAGCTCGTCGACGGTTCTAATACCGTGGGCCACCGGTGAAATTACACTTCAATGGCGAAATTGCGGCCAGGAATGAGCTACCGGGTCCCGTCCGCGCGTTCGCGCTCCCGTTCGCCTCTATGCATAATTCATAAAGAGCGAGGGAGGAGGAGGAGGAGGAGGACGCGGACGAGGAGGGGGGCCGGGCGAAACCCCGGGGCGATAAATATTTTTTGACGGCGGAACGACGTAAAAGTGCATGCAAATGAATTGGCCCTAATGTAGCCGGCGCTACTTACACGCCACTCTAAGCACACCTCAGACACTTTCTTTCAACCCCTCTCGACCCTTGGTTCTCAACACCTGAACCTCTGCTCGTCAAAACGTCGCATAACGTTTCTCATTTTAAAACTGACATAAGAGTAAATTATCACGTTTCGTATTAATTGCCGTATTCATATAATTATGTTCGTATGTTCGTTGGTTTTAGATTTCTATATTCAAGATTATTTTCTTATTTAATGAACTAGTAGTTTAGGTTTAATGTGGCAGATGAGAAACTCTGTCACTGCTCACTTTAGTGTCTTACCTGCACGATATACTTCAGACAATTTGCATTTTTTTAAGGTCACGGGGACAGAAGGTATCATGGGAATAATTGTTTCAGCTTTATACAATTTATTCCGTACTCAATTTGCTTGATTTTCGAATCTTGTAACATAAATCATTGTTCTATCTTATAACTTCTTCATTGTTAATAAAGTAAAACACAGTATAATAAAAATTTATTAGATGAATGCGTTTATTAAAAGTCCTGATGCAATTATAAAGTGATTAATTTATATTAATAATAACGTGATTTGATTGAGTCACTAGCTTATCCGTATTTCTTAGACTCGTAATTTATGATACATAATTTACGATGATAGCACGGAAGGGCTCTCATTATCTCGATATCCCACCGTTGAACGACTCCGAAAACCATTTCCCTCTACACGAGGTCGTACATTTAATACGGTTAAATAGGTAGTCACGGTCTGTACAAATTCGCCCTATTCGTTCCGCGGTATTATCTAATTTCGATGAATTATTAAAGGAGTTTGGTAACGAACGTCGCCCGACGAATCCCGACCGCGGGCATACATCTCTACCTCGGGATCTATTCTGAAGTTTGCTTATCTACTTCAACCCTTTCTCCCCATCTTCTATTCTAATCTCCCAGCATATACTTTCCAAAAATATGGAACGAAGTAATTAGCACGAAATTTAATCATTTATTTATTCTATATTCAGGTTTCTTGCATCTGTTCTAACTCAATTTATTTATTTACTTAAATTATATAATATAATTACAATGTAAGTTTAAAATTAAAGTTTTAAGTTACAGGTAACTAGAGTCACCTTCGCATAAAATAGTATCTGATGCTGAAGTAAATTTAAAGACTAAATAAGGCAAAAAGAAATTAAACAAGAACAGAGGTTCGAGAAAAAAACAATAAAAAACCGAGAAAAAAAACGAAAGAAAAATTTAGAACTGTTTTTCTACCTAGTTTCGAACATTTTCTTTTAATTTATTAATGCCTACCTTGTTCTTTCCTCGTACCTTAAATATTTGCATTATTTATGAGAAGATTCAATATTTGATTCGTGTAACATTTAAGAATTTATACACGTGGTCCGTCTCATATCCACACGGTCAGCGACTCACCCTATAATCATCCCCATTTTCGTCGAGGCACCAATCGGTCCCCACTCCCTTCACGGGAATTATCTCGTCGCCCAAGGGCTGCCATCTGTTTCGCTGGGGGTACGCACCCCTAATTAGGTACAGCGACAGTTGTAAGCGTGCTAAATCTAATAATATCTAGTACGGTCCGCCGTGTCGGGACTTGCGTAGAAATTTCCGTACGCTTGTTTTGCAAAGCCAGCCCCGGACTCGGCCAATCCGTGGATAATCGCGAAGGTACTACAGTATTTCGCCGTTACGTCCTTTTTACGACGGGCCTCGCATTATGTAGGGGTTGCCGTTTAGGGTCGTAGAATCGATCATCTCATCTGTTATGGCTCTCTGTGGTTTTGCTTCTCTGCAGTTTTTTTCATACCTTATAAAAAAGGAATCAATAAACGCTGTTCTACGAATTTGTTGCCATTCTTTTGGCTCATGATTTAAGGAGTCTTTTTGTATTTGATTTGGACGACTCGTTTCCGATACTGTTCGTATATTTGCATTTTGATATTGAAAGTCTTGTTGGTACCTTTTCGGGGGTGACGCGAAATATGTAACGACGCCTGTAATTTCCTTTTCACCGTCGAAGGAAGGAAGGACGGACGGAAGGAAGGAAGGAAGGAAGGAAGGAAGGAAGGAAGGAAGGAAGGAAAATGGTAAAAATTCAAAGGAGCAGGCGTCTGGCACACCGGCACGGATTATCCTACTTTTCCCTTCGCGCACGTATGCGTTCGTGAATATTCATCCGCTCTCATCCGATTATCGCGAGGTATCTCCGTTTCCACTCGTTTCCACCTCATGTTAGGAGATGAACGATGCCGCGCGGCGAGCGCGGAAGCGGGAGAGGAAAACACGAGGCCCCGTATAACGCGATACCCTAGTTCTTCGTTTTACCTTCGCGTTAATTGCGACGCGTATACTTGATCACGCGTCCTATCAACCCTTTGGATTTGGTGACCAAACAAAGCCCCGGTCTCCAATTTGCGCGGAACGTCTGACCGTCGGGATTAATTAAAACAATTTAATAAATTTAGTTATTAGAATTTTATACGAAGATTTCCAAGTTTTTTTCCGAGTAAATAAATAAATGTTTCGGAAATCTGTTTTAGTTTTGAATTTACGTCGCGGAAATTCTGTTTCGGGCCCGCGAGTTCCGAAAAAATTGCAGTCTCCTAAAAACCATCGGTTCTTAAAATAGAATCTTTAACGAAATCGCGTGACGCGATTGTTCTCGAAAAGTACAATCAACCCGACGGACAAGCTTTCACGGCATCGCAGCGACTTCGGTATTGAATGGTTCCGCAACGCGGGCACACGCGGGGAGGGGCCGGGGCGCGGTCGATCAAACGAGAAAAACGACATTCCGATTTTCACCGACGGTCCCAAACGTTATTGCTACGAATACGAAGTGTACAATAGCCATTCCGCGTGTTCGTACGTGCGTGTACACCCCGAACGAACGCAGCCGTCCCTTCCCTACCTCCCCCTCCCGGAGGGTGAAACAACGAACTAGTCGAAGAAACAAACGGTCCGCGCACCATCGGTTACGTATAGTGCAGTAAAAGTCAAAACCGAATACGTTTTACAAAAAGTTCTTCTAATGCAATCTATAAATCTCCGCTCTCTTTCGTGTACATCGTGTTATGGACATGCGAACTATTCTCTTTGTCAATAATAATAGTAACAATAGAAATCAAATATAGAACGGAACTTTTATTAGCAAGCCGAATACGTTTTACAAAAAGTTCTTCTAGTGCAATCTATAAATCTCCGCTCTCTTTCGTGTATATCGTGTTATGGACATGCGAACTATTCTCTTTGTCAATAATAATAATAACAATAGAAATTAAATATAGAACGGAACTTTTATTAGCAGGCCGAAAACGTTTTACAAAAAGTTGTTCTAGTGCAATCTATAAATCTCCGCTCTCTTTCGTGTGTATCGTGTTATGGACATGTGAACTATTCTCTTTGTCAATAATAATAATAACAATAATAATTAAATATAGAACGGAACATTTATTGGCAAAAAACTAGGTTAAATTTAACAATAAATTACCAAAAATATTACTCGTAACTTTGATTTTGACTGTTTAGATAGATTTAGAATTTTTTAATATAATTCGTAATAATGTCAACCTAAAAATTGAAGGATATGTCAAAACAAATGACAGATGTCATGAAACATTGATTTTTATTGAAATCTGAATTTTGTGCTACTACATAACTTATGCCGATAATTCCCATTTAAATATTCACTTGCTCCTACTATTCTGAGACAGTACTATTATTTTTTTATCAACTCTGAAAAAGGGCAAGGTTAAAAATCGCAACGCAAAATTGGTCACGAGAAACACGGAATACAAGAAAAATTAATAGTTTCGGTCTAAATGAATTCCGCGTCCGTGGTCGGAAGTTTCGGTCAGCTATATGAACTTTATTCCATCTAGTTTTACGCGAGTTCGGTAACAGGTCGTACATACATAGAGGAGCGGAAGCCTCAGGGGTATTCTCGCTTCATGCATTTTATATTTCGTCGGACTTTGATTCCTAGACGGGCCACGCGGCCCACGGGAGTAATCCTTAATCTTTGATCGGAAATTATCTTTGATCATGGCTCAGTCATCGGCCGGTTCGCTCCTTATTCCGCGTCTCCCGTATCCCGCGGGACTAACCCGGAACGAGCCCTCGGCCCCCTTTTCGACCGCGTATATTCCATTGGCGGGAAGACCGGGACGCGCAGACAATAAAGAGAGAGAGAGAGAGCCCGCCGGTCTCTCTTCTTAATCTCGTATCTTATAAAGTCTCGGAAAGGATACGCGTGGACTTCGTAATGCGGACAATTTTCGGAGCCAGCGCGGGGAGAACGACGGCTCGGCCCGGGCGAAGGCGTGTCGTTTCCGGCAGGATTTACGGAGTTTATATCGCGGTCCCGCGGCAAGCCTGTTAGGGTACGTGATGGTCCGTGATACGTTGCGGCCGGCTGACAGAGAGCGCGCGCCGATATTGCCCCGGCTTTATTGCCGCCTCGCTTAGGCTTATGGTAACTTTGGAATAGGCGCATCTATCATGCCGTCAGAGTGATTCGGGATGGAACCAAAATTTTTCATCCTGATACAATATTCCGATAAATTCCGTGTCAGCAATCTTTTCGCGTAAATAATTCTTTCGCTATCAAACCTCTGTCTCCCTTTTCTATATTATATAAAATTCGAGGAGGTTGATTGAATTTCTTTAATACTATTATAGGCGAATGAAATGATCGATGCGATATGAAACCGTGTTTTAAACTGCAATCAGATTTTTATCCTATCCTAAAGCCAATCGTTTGACAGTTCCCGAAGTTGAAAATAGCCCGGGACAAGCGGGATCGAGGCAAACAAAAGCGTAGCTCACCTCGGGGAAGAATCAAACGAGAATGCGTTCTAAATCGCATCGACGGAGTATCTCTCGAAATCTGTTCGTTTCTCGGAATGATTTTCCATTACCATTTCGAGTCGGAGAGGAAAGCTCGACGACAATCTCCGTATCTGTTTCCTATTCGAGTTTCACCCCCCGATCTTTCGCTGGCCGTAAANATTTCTTTAATACTATTATAGGCGAATGAAATGATCGGTGCGATATGAAACCGTGTTTTAAACTGCGATCAGATTTTTATCCTATCCTAAAGCCAATCGTTTGACAGTTCCCGAAGTTGAAAATGGCCCGGGACAAGCGGGATCGAGGCAAACAAAAGCGTAGCTCACCTCGGGGAAGAATCAAACGAGAATGCGTTCTAAATCGCATCGACGGAGTATCTCTCGAAATCTGTTCGTTTCTCGGAATGATTTTCCATTACCATTTCGAGTCGGAGAGGAAAGCTCGACGACAATCTCCGTATCTGTTTCCTATTCGAGTTTCACCCCCCGATCTTTCGCTGGCCGTAAACATCGCCGGATCTCCCCGCGTTGAATCGAAATAACGTCTTTTCTCACTGCTATCGCCGGCTTCCTCCGTCCATCCGTGCCCCGCTCGATGTTTAATACGTCCTATGCAATCGTTGTCGTTCTCCATTAACGAAATGGTTGCACGATAATGCAGACGGCTGGGTAAATCTCTTGAAACCTCAAAGCTCTTGGATGTTCTTTAATAGGAAACGCATTGGGATGAGTTTCAGAATTCGATATTTATTATAAGTAATTTCAATGTACATTTATTTAGGATTTTTTATACAGTTGTTACAGCAGGGATGGACAAGATGAATGTGTCGAAATGTCAAAACCCTTGGAAGTTTAACTGGATATTTGAGTCAAGTTTCAAAATTCGATACTTAATATAAATAATTTAAATGTAACTCGGTTTAGAGTTTTTATATGCGATTGTTGCAATTAACAGTTTTGAAGACAATTCAGGTGTAAGTCCCAGGCGATTCACCACATTGTACAGTAGGGATGGTAAAGAAAGAAAGAAGGGAAGAAAGAAAGAAGCGATGAAGAAGGGAAAAAAAGAGGTGTGTGTGTACTTGGAGTTCTGGAGGAGAAATCCTCACGCGGGCGATCTCGACTTGGCTTACCAAGTTGGCGAAATACTCTCTCGTCCCCTCGTTTCCTCCCCACGCGGTTACTTTCGCCGGCAGCCTTCCACCTTTGCGCCTCCGCCGACTAGCAGGAACCTCTCTCCTCTACGTTTTATCCGCTTTCTCCTCATACTCTCTCCCCTTTTTTATGTCCTTTTTCTTCTGTTTTCTGTCGTTGCCTCGGCCGCGCCACACCCCGATTGCGTACGTGTGGAAAGAAAGCTTCCAGAGGCTCTCTTCCCTCCTTCGGCTTCGACTGACTGCCAGCAACCTCGACTTTAAAGTTCCTCTACCCTCCAGTCCCTGTCTCTTCCCTTGTTTCTCTTTTTAAGAATTTTTGTTTCCGTTCCCTTGCCCGTGCGATTTTTGTTGCTTACGTGCCCGTCGTTTGATTTTTAAGTAGACGCGCCCGTTCCTCCGCAACTCTGGAGTCGTTCGATCCGGTTTAATTAAAATAATTAAATCCATTATATTTAATCCGCAATTCTTCAGAGATCATAGACTCCGGATTAACAGTAGTTCTTATTCAAATGATCGCTTAATGTGTATACACGGGACGCGTTGACGGAGTGTACCATTGATAACGGTCGACAAATAATTAAACGGTGGGAACGCGGCCCGATAACAGCCGCGAGGAGATCGTATCGCGAAATTGCGACGACGTAAAACACGTCGGAGGACGGCGGCGGCCCGGCAGTACCGCGACGACATTACAGTTTCTTCGTTCACAAAGTACATCCAATTTAAAATAAATTTCCGGAAACACCGAGTAAAGTCTGTTTCGTCCGGCTTAACGAAACTACTGAATATTTTCACAGGGGTAATCACCCGTAAAATTATAATTCCCCGGCTCTCCATGTCCCCGACTTCCTCTTCTTGTTTGCTGCCTCTCTCTTATCCTTCTTTTTTACCACGTTACATGCTTCTCCTGTCTTAATTAATATCAACCGTGTAGTTTCGAGTATGATGTATGATGTACGATGAAATGTATGATGAAATGCATGCTGAACTATGAAATCATGAAATATATGACGTACGTGAAGTATACAAAAGATGTACGACTTGAATTTTACAAGCTGAGTCTTATAACATGATCTTAAATAATTCGCAAGTTATTCGTTGTATAAAAAAATGTTTCAAATAAAAGTTGCATAATATGCAGAGGAAAGTGAAATGTTCTTATCTGTTTTTTATTACGTTACTTTTTTATTGAAATATTACGGTCATCTTTCATTTTTTAAGTAGAATGTTTAATTTGTTGTTCCAAATTTTGATAAAGCATTAATTTTGCATAGAAANTATTGAAATATTACGGTCATCGTTCATTTTTTAAGTAGAACGTTTAATTTGTTGTTCCAAATTTTGATAAAGCATTAATTTTGCATAGAAACGTATGTAACTGTTTGAAATATTTTTTCATACAACGAATAACTTGCAAATTATTAGAGATCTTCATATTACAAGACACCCTGTATATTATAGTTATTCAACATCAATTTCATAGATTCTTTTATTCTCCCATGAATTTCAAATAACCAATTAGAATCGTTTCAGTAATTAACATCCGTAAAAAAATCTGTAGCTTTGTGCCGTATTAAAAAAAAGCGTGGAACAAAGTCTGGCTCGTTAGAAGACGAGGTCGAGCTCCCGTTTTCGAATCCGGTGTTCGAGAGCGGCGGCAATTTATTGGCTCCGCGGAAAGAGAAGACGCAAGGGTGCTCGGGTGGTCGGTCGCCTCCTCAAACGGTTACGTTCCCCCGAAACGAAAGGGAAAACTCGTGTCCCAGGGTGCTCGAATATTATTTGCAGATCCGTTCGGTTCGGCGTTCGAGGGTCGTTCCGGATCGAGCCCCGCGCATTTAATATCGCTGCGTTGAAATTTCAAGTCCCTTTGAGGGGATCCCCGTCAATTAAAATATGCATCGAGTCCGCCGTTTTGTCAATCGAATACATTTAGACGGCGTTCGAGAATACGTAAACAGTCGGGAATAGGAGGTAATTTTTTGTCGCACGTTTCAATCGTATTTTCCTCCCAGACGCCGCCGTCATTGTGTGATTCAGTCCCGCGAAACAATCTCGCGTAATTCAAACGTGACGACCGAAATTCGAACGTCGCTCGTACAATACGTTGAAACACAATCGGCGAACAATATCCTCATTGAATAATATCCGGCGCGCAGTTTAATTTGTCGGGTAACCATCCTGTGATTTTTGTTTATGAAAAGCGTTGGCTTCAGGGAAAACAAACTGGGGGGCTTTAAATAACGAAAAATGACCGAGAAACAAAAACTCGCTGGTCGCGCGTCGCGCCGCGGGCTTGACAAATATTAGAACGGACTGAAATATCATTGGCACAAAAGCTGCTCCCGGCAACGACTGAGTAATACAATTACAATAGACGGGATGTGGCGTTTAGAATTCCGCCAGGCCTTTTACAAGAAAACCATTGACGCCCGGTGGATTTATTAATTACACGCCATCTCCGAGCCATCCGCTCTCTTTGTGCCGGCGGAGACCGCGACACAATTCCCGGTTTCTGCCAATCCGTGAAAGCCGGATCGCGATATTATACTCCGGGTATAATTCTTATTACGTTATTAAGGGTCGGCGAGTAGCTACGGTGTTTTCGGGCAAAGGAAGTGGAAAACAGAAGCAGAAAAGCTACGAGGGTTTTCCTTTGAGGGTCGCTCCTATACCCGTTCTTAACAGGGGAGAAAAAATACATTAATTGCGCGTTGTGTTATTAAATTCTCATGGAAATACGGCTCTGCCGTACAAAGCCATGAACTTCGTTATTGTATTAAAAAATATAAACAATTTCTTGTAATTCCTCCCTTGTCAGGGGCCGTCACTAAATTGCCTCACGAATTTCATGATTTTTAGTGTGCCTCCCCATTTACATTTTCCCAAATGCAGTGGTGCAAGTCGCCCTAAGTGATTAATTATTCATAATGACAGATCTGACTTGAAACATTTTTTACTTACTCGTAAAGTTAGGCGAATTATTCTGTTCTATAAGAGGGAGCGCGGGAGGAAGTCTTAAAGATACACGGCTGCAATCAGATATTAAAATCGTGTTTACTAAATCAGACCTCTCGCTGGTACCTCGGACCAACTTTCGTTTTTTCTTCTCCTTCAGTTTTCCTTCGTCCCGTTCTTTTTCCGGCCACCCTTATCTTCGTTTGCTCGCGTTCCCTTCTTCTTTTTAGTCGTCGGACCGGCTAGGCTAAGTTTGCTTCTGTCCGTGTTTGCTGCTTGCTGCCGAGTTAACAATTCGGTTAGAAAGTTAGAGGCCCGCTCTCCGTGCCTCTGCTTTTATGGCATCGCGCTCTGATCTTTTCGGCGACGAACAGTTCCAGGGTCCTCTACTCGTTACGAGGAATTCGTGTCCCGAGTGGAAATCAGTAAATCTCCCGGAATTCCCTATGAGACGACGCGAGAGGACTTGTACATTGAATTTCACTCGTAACACTGTTCTTCAATACGAAAATGTTTTACGAATTTTTATTAAATGTCAAGAATTTGAGACAAAATTTCTAAAATTTTTTACAGTATTTTAATACTGTAATACCTAGTAACCATTAAAATTTCAATGGTCTGTCATTATTTTTATGTGAGGGCCCGTACAATCTTAATATCCCGAGTCTCTTTTAACTTGACAATTTATATGAGTGCCACTGACGTTTTTTCAATAACAAATAATTTATAGACGTATAATTCACACGTGGCGCTCGGCATCTTTCCTGTATTAACGAAGATTATCTTTTGATTAATCTTTCGCCCGAGGGAATAGGGAATTGTGTAGGTATTCGCGTCACGAAACTTATAGATACAGTCGGAAGGGATCCGTCCCTTCGCGTTCCGGCCACCCTCTATTGAACCATGTTTGTTCCATCCCCTTATCCGTATTTTATGGAACGGAACTTCGTTCAATGATCGTCAAAATCTGTCGCGTGTCATTAAATCGAAATAGCTTTTCATTTTTAAAAAACTGCACAGTATTTCCGGTTTGAAAATATAGATATATGATATGAAAGAAATGATTAGGGTCTGATTACAAAGAGGATGGGATTATAAAAGAAACGATTGACTTTTTAATCGACGTTTTATTATTCATAAGGTCAGTGAATAAAATGAACAATTTTTCTGGTATGACAGATCGATCTGGATTTAACGATAATAAATCTGAATTCCTGAAACAATATTTCATATAACGACGTTTATTTTATTTCATAAAGGCAAAGTGATTTCATAGTGAAATTTCGTTATTACCTAATTATACGATGGTTTGTACTTCGAGTAACCTCTTGANTATAATTCTGAATTGCTGAAACAATATTTCATATAACGACGTCTATTTTATTTCATAAAGGCAAAGTGATTTCACTAATTCGTTATTACCTAATTATACGATGGTTTGTACTTCGAGTAACCTCTTGATCGCTCAGAGCGCGCTGGTGAAAGGTTCGAGTTCGTATAGAATTAATTACGAAATCATTCTCGCTCCGAATGCATATTCATAACCGTTTGAAATATTCCGAAAATCGAGTTCAATTGAAACCTACCAAACTTGTTACTACAGAAATACTTTCGTTAATCTGTTTTATCGTATTAATAAATTCCTGTTTCAAAAGTGCTTCTCTTAGAGTAGCAACATTTCGATAATTATAGGACACATAAATAAAGAATGATAATAATTATCATTTGAAATTGCGATTTGCTAAAATGCGGGAGTTAATTCAATAGGCTTCACCAAATAAAAAATTCATGTACAACATCTTCTAACGATGGNGTCTGTTTTATCGTATTAATAAATTCCTCTAAAATAGCAACATTTCGATAACTACAAGACATATAAATAAAGAATGATAATAATTATCATTTGAAATTGCGATTTGCTAAAATGCGGGAGTTAATTCAATAGGCTTCACCAAATAAAAAATTCATGTACAACATCTTCTAACGATGGCAACTAGCATAATCGATTATATTACGGAACTATTTTTATCGAGTCAAGCTGTACGTGAGGAGCAGTTTTCCCGGATCGGATCTGATGTACACGAAGTCGGACACTTTACATGGATTTCCCGAGCCGTGTTCTTCTTTTTTTTCTTCACCCCCGGCATCGGCGAGCAGTAGCTGGGCTAACTTATAAATATGATAATACGCGGGTAGACCAAGCAAGCAGCGGCAGCGGCAGCAGGAGTCACGAAATAACCCCTTTCCAACACCTCCTCCCATCCGGCAGAAGCAGAGGACTCACCCTTATCGAACGTCAGGCATTACCCGGCGTCTTCCTTCACCGCTTTACGATATTGGAAATCCGAAAATGCGAATTAAAGTCCGTCCTCTTCTTTCCTGGTTCCCCCCTGCTCGCTCCGCGAACCTATACCGCCCCGTTCGCCGCCTCCCGGAGGCAGGGGAGGATGCAACCGGCATACCGTCTGCGCCCCGTCCACACCGAAAGAAGAAATGCGTGTAAATTGGCGGAGCCTTCCAGGGGTGGGTCGCACGTAAAACGGCGACTTCTCGGTTGTTCGCAAATCGAATTTACCACGGTTACGCGGTAATCGAAATTCGGGAAGCTCTCCTTTGCCTGTCTCCCAGCGGCGCTTCACTCTCCGCGTTACTCCTCGAATAGGGTGTAGCTGGTTTATTAAATTTATTGAAAAGCTCTTCACAATTTTCCGAAAATGGATAATATCGGCTTTCACTATATTATTATTCTTTAATAATGTTTCTAACTATAAAAGTATACGTTTCGAAACTTTGCTTAAAATAAATCACATAACACATTACATATATGAGCAATTAATTAGATATAATTCATTTGAAATTTTTGGTTCTCTATAATGTAAGCATTCCAATTGGAATTACCTGTTGACGATGTATAGGATACACAGAGGGGCATAGTTAGAAAAGTCTTCTTTACGGTGCATTATTAATGAGAACAAGGGCTAGGCACCAGGCAGCCGCTCGCTATGCGACCGTTGGACTAATTAGCCTGAGAGCATGTTAAACTCGCGTAAAGGCGTAACAGAAAGGCATAACAGGTAACTGCATAGAATTATTGTCGCGGCGTTCGTGCACACATAGGCGCAGTTAAGAATCTCGGTTAATTATGCCAAGCGCGATAAGCATCTTCCACGGTTGCGCGTCACTTCGTATTATTATCCAGAGATATCTCTGCGACTTCATACGTTAAAGAACTGTTTCATATCGGAAGAATAGTAACGAGTTCAATGAAAAATTAGTGTAGATTAACGAGAGGCTTGTTAGAATACAAAATAATAATTGGAATTGTACATATTCAAGATTATTAATGAAATAAGGGACTCAAGTTTCCTTAAGATTTTACGAACCCTTAAATAAAAACACTGACAAACTACTGAAATTTTAAAAGCTATTGGATATAACGTTAATAAAATACTATACAAACTTTTAGAATTCCGACGAGTTTAATAAAGAAATTATTCACATTTTGGATTCTCGTGTTGAATGCAAAATTTAGATTTTATTTATGAAAGAATATAGAGAATGCAACCAGGGGAGAATTTTGTTATTTTCACCAATCGTTAATACATATTAGAAGATTATTTTAAACATTATTATTGAAATGAAAAGATCCATTTCACATAATTATTGAGAGACGTATTTTTAAGGGAAAAATGGAAACGCACGCTCGGCTCGTTTTCTCTAGACCTGAAACGATGTATGTGGAGAAACCGCGAACAAGGGTTTCCCTGACCGAGGTTAATCCTCTGTAGGTAAGCCGAATGTAGTCGGAAACAAGCCACGGACTTTGCATCATCGTTCTCTGTTCTAGTTCAGGATATGCTGATCCTGTCCACACCATGCCACCTGCTTGCCTACCGAAACAACAAAAAATATTACGTGGTTTGTTATTTGCTTCGTGATAAAAGTTGAATTTGTAATTGTCTGAAGCACAAGTCTCTAACATATAGAATAAGATAGCTTTTGAATACTAATGGTTAGAGAGGTAGAAGGAATCTATAATAGCAAATTCAACATTCTAGCATCGTTTAAGTATATCGTACATCCTTCAATAACTATTTTCCTGTTTTGCGCTTATTTTCATCAGATTGTATTTTAATTCAACAGAGGTTTTCAAGCTCTCTCTTGAGCAGTAATCGAGGGTGGTGTCAGTTAGGGCCGGTAGATCTCGAGCGGTGTTCCTAAGTGTACGCACGCGAGACGAGGGTCGTCGATCCTTTGAACGCGCCATCGACACGGTAAATACAAACACCGGCGACCCCATTAGAATAATTATCCACACTTGTGTCCATACGCGTCGCGACGACTTCTAATTAATCCGAGTACTTCGCTATGGAAATTAATTCGACGGTGTGCGCCGTCTCCTTTCGCGGCGACACCTTTATAAACTGTGTCCGCCCTTTCTCCCATTCCGTGGAATATGCGATCGTTCCGGATACGCTTCAAAGGCCAGATTTCTTTTTGTCTCAAGACGAATTTTCCACGCCGATCAATCCTTCATCTTTTAAACGAAGTACGAAAAAAGTTGGGTATTGAAAGAGATTCCCTATGGAATTTAATAGACGTTTTTCCACTTTTTGTAATTACTAGAATTACGTCAGATTTTGCTGGCTCGTTTTTCGCTCGTTTTCGAATAACAATTTTGAATTAGAAACTCGAGACTCATATGGTAGCGTACATGCTATCGTGAGGGAATTATTTATAAAGTTGTTGGTTAATTATGCATCCAGCAACGGGAGCGCGCGGCTGTGTGAACTCGTACGGACAGAAGGGTCGTTCGTCACCACCAACGAACGTAATCCTTCCTTTACCGTTCATTTCAATTTCATTAGTCGGTCTATATGAAGTCCCGCACTCGCAGTTGTAATATTCCTCCTCGGCTGGAACCGGCCCCGACGATCCTCCACTCTATTTATTCACCCGCGTAATTCACAACCGGAAGGTAGCCACCGACCGGAAACACATACACGGATGTGGCCATTGTTATTCGGACCCGCGTCACTACCCACCCCCGCGGCCACCCTCTAACCGGCCACCAATCACACCTCACCCTTTCCACCCGTTTCTGCTTATTTTTAGGGATTCGTAGGGTGTATCGATTCGACGATCTCTCAGCTCGCGTTCCTACATCCTTCGTCCCTTTGTTTTCCTCGTTATTAGTGGCTGAGTAATTACGATTCACGCTTAATTGAAAAAAATAATTATCTGCTACCAGCTGAATAAGGATTCTGTTTTTGCTTTCTTTGCGATATTTGTTTGATTATTTGTTTGTTACTATTACGTGGATTAACGAGATTTTTTTATATACAGAATTATTTTATGTAAAGGTTTATACAAACTTAATTAATGAAATAGTACTGCAGTTGTACATGAGAGGATGTTTAACTATAAATGTAATCTAGAGGAAAGAGATAATAAAATAAGCGAACAGTTTCTGCGTTGTAATTGTATTAAACGTTTAATCTCAACGAATCATCGTGACTCATATCGTGGATGGCTAGATGAAAGCCGGGAGCTGTTATGAAGCTAGCCGAATAAAGGGCTCGCAATATTGTTCTATTGTACGTTTAAATTGCGAGTTCTGGTTTAAGCTCGTAAAGAATGATACTCCCTGCCATCCTTGCAGCTTCGGTAGGAATAACCAATTATTAGATAACCAGCTGGACTTTAATCAACTGTCTTACGAATTTATTAATCATTTGGATAAATGACAAAAAGTATGAAATTGTAATTGGATGAAAAATGGTAAACGAACGCTGCTACACGGTTCGTTAATTCTGTTTTTTAATATATCGTTTCATAATCTGTTGTAAATTATTTTGATGAAATTCGAAATTACTTCTGATAAAAAATTTTAACCATGCTCTTGCCTCGCGGATGTAATAATCAAATACGAGTTAACAATTTTTTAATGCTACTGCTAATATGCCGCGCACGGACCGCGGTGAAAGAAGAAAAATTACGTTCAGTTACAACTTTTCGCATTATTCCACTCCGCGGAGTATGGACGAATTCTCGCCTAAAATTGGAGTTTGTGGTTTTAACCAAATCCAATATGAAAACCGCCGACGGAAAAGTCGACGAAGTCATTTCGACAATATGCAGAATTTTTTCATGCGTGGCGTCGAAAAAAATAGCAAAGGAAAATATCTATATTGAGCGACGTTGCACGTCTCAGCCCGAAGGAAAAGTCCTTTCCCCTTCGATGATTATTAACTAATTATCGACATGTTTTATTGAGTATAGAATTAAAATATAGGTTTCATTCATGATATCGTGACATTTTATATTTGCTAAAAGAATTTTGCAATGGCTTAAGAAAAGTAGAAAAACTGTGAATTTTATTAATATCCTATACGAATTTTAATTGAGAAATAAAAATATGCACCAATAAATTGAAGTGAGTGGATTGCGAACTTTATACATTTATGAAGAACTAAGAGAAATCCTTTTTTCTAGCTATTATTTCTTGAATCATTTTCATATAAATCAGTGTTTCATCAATGACGTGCAAAAATTGTCAATAGTTCTGAGCAAACTCGCTGTACAAGAATATTCTAAAGTCGATCAGCGTCGAATGGGTTCCACTAGTCGGTATTGTCATTCCTAAACAAACCACGGCGGAGATATTCGATCGGGGCGCTGGGTTAATGAAACCGAGCCGGGGCGAGGGTTACGAAGAGCCGAAATTCCGAGGCGTTCCCCGCGAATTTCCGCCCGAATCCCGAAGGGCGAAAGGTTAATCATCGGCGCTCGGCCAGCGGCAGCGAGAACTGGGAATGGAAAGCGCGACATGAATATCGAATTATCCGTCTGCGATTCGCGGGGCTCTGCGGCCCGGTTCGATTTTGCCGGACACCGGTGTTTACCCTGGCTTGTTCAAACAACGGACTCGCCTTTTTTGTTTCACCTTCGTTCCCGCCACATTCACGTGAGAAAGAGACAGACAGAAACAGTATCTTTGCGAAAATCGGTAACGAATTCTACGCCCGTAATGGAGTCCGACAATCGTTTATTTCATTGGATCGGACGTTTGATACTTCGAAAATGAGTCTGTAGCTCGTTAGACGTGGACTTTGTTAGCCCTCGTGGTACGACAAATATAACGGGTGGGCGAACATCTGGTCTGAAGTCGGCGGGAGATCTGAGACGGGATTTTGTAATTGAAACGCTGCTGGAGCGGCGGTGGAGTGGAGCGAGGAACACGGCGAATAAACGTCTCCGGCTCCCTTTATTTCGCGTCTCGGTTAGCTGCGGAGAAGCACCGGCTTAACGGAATGTCCGCCCGCTATTTCGGTCGTTCGTTGCGTCTCTCGCCTATATACACGTGTCCCCCGTCCGGTTCTTTCGGATTCTCCGCTCGGCTTTTTCTCCGCTCCCATTCTGTTGCCCCTTTCTTTTTAACCGTGGCCTCACCCTTTGCTCGCCGGGCCGCCGCCGTTCCCGGCTGTTTGCTCTTCGAGTGTTGACACAGAGGCTCCTGGGTCACGATCGCAAACGGGCTTTATTGAAATTCATTTCGACCGGGCCCGGTCGGAGGTGGAGATAGGAGGGTCTCTTATAGGAGCGGTTCGATTCGCGGCTCGGTTAATGACGATCGTCGTTTCGTGTTTCGTTTCGAATTTACATCTAAACGAGGCCTTTGTCCGTTTTTTCGCCCACGCGCGCCTCGTTTGAACGACTACTTTAAGAGCGGCCGCACTGTTTTTCTTCAATTTGGCTCGACCGCGTAAGAGGACTTTCATTCGATTATGTCTCCTGCTCATTCGCTCATTCATTTTCTCCTTAGTATTTTTTCTCGTTTACTATCGGCTCGAAGTTCGCACGTCTGTCGCCGTATTTTTTCTGTTTCGATAGTGCGGATGCTTAACGCCGTTCACCGTGTTTTCTCAGCCGAGAGCCACTCCGCACGCTCTCCGGGACGAGAAATATGTTTCCAATAGCGTCGCAGATTCGCTCTCCCTCGGTGCTTTCGGCAATCTTATTCCGCGTATCGTAAAAATCGTATCGCGTTTCATTTGGCATGCTTTATCGGAATCGCAGCTCGCGACAACTCGATATTGTTCGCCGTCGCATATTTTTAGAGCGCGCGCGCAGCTGTGCCGGCGTCCCCTGACGTTTCGCGCTTTCGATTTCCCTCTTTAGAATACCCTCTTGTTCTTCGTTGCGGGGCGATAAACCATCCCGAACAAAGACGGATTCCTCGCGCGGCATGCAGTCACGCTGCTAATGAACTTCTCGCCGATTTTAGACGCTCCTCGCTAACAAGCAAAAAATCCGGAAAACAAATCGTTATTTTTAAACAGATGCTCTCAAGAATATTCTCTTCGTCGTAGGAGTTCACAGTTCCTTCTGTGAAATGTATAAAAGCGAAATTACATGTGATTAGACAGAGATCTTTATACAAATGAATATAGTTTTAAAGAAAGTAGAATTACGAGAGAGAGAGAGAGAGAGTAATAAATTATTACATATTGAATACAACAGTGTGACTCAACACTTGCCAGTCAGAGATCCTGATCGATGACGTTTCACACTTCATTATTAATTTAAAATACAATTTAGAACAATTTAAAAACTATTTCAAGAAATTCTAATAGACAGTCGTTGAAATATATATAAAGCTACGAATAGAATCCAGTCTGACATGTACTTTCGCAGGATATCTTGTACGTACAGCAAATATTAAATATGCACGCA
>SMSR01012083.1:0-46720 GCA_019453355.1 Ceratina japonica
CATTTTTGATATCAGTAAAATCGTATCATATATGGAGATATATATGCACATAAGTTATGTGCATATAAGCTAAGTGTTCGGAGTTCTTTTACTTAAATATTCCAGTAATAGTATTGAAAGGAAATACATCGCAATCAAGAATAGCTACAAATTGTACCATTGGGTATTTCCGTAATGATCGGTATTAGTATTATTGTAGTTAGTAGCTTTGGTAGCTAATCTATAATGTAGCTTACACGATAAGCAGCAATGCATCGGGGACATGAAGACGTTCGGTTAACATTCCTGGCGAGGGTAGAATGTGATCCCTTCGCCCATGCAAACATCACCTAGATACTATCACAGTTTCGGTGTATCATTGTAAATACGTAATATTGTTCATGTCATTGTACAATTCATTGTACGCGACGAAAGGGTGACTTGTGCTCGAGTCGGTACGGTAGATATCGATGGAAGGGTCGCTAGCCGACCGTCTTCTTATCGACTGGAAGTACGATGCAAAACGGCTCTCTGACTCCCCGATAGAAAGGGGTAGCAGTAAACTAACGTTGCATTATTTTTCCACCCTTAACGCTCGAACAGTTTAATCAGCACATCGGACGCTGATGCATTTCATGTTCGCCACGCGCCTTCCAAAAGTCTATAATTACAGAACCGATACAGTCTGCAAAAAAATATTTATTAAATTCGTTTTAATTCTTAGATGACTTATTATTCTTTGAAAACGATATTTATTTACGAAGCAAGTAATGTCCTACATTCCTAGCATACGTACAGTGACTCCCATTAATATTCGGACACACTTTAAAACGGAATAAGTTCTTTAAAATGGAGCCAACTAACTTAATTTTTTGTGGGCTCTTAAAAAGCTTAGTTTATTGTGTTTTTATTTAGTTTATAGTTTACTCTGTAATGTATACAAACAGTTAAAATAAATTATTATTCATCGAAATCTCGAAGAAAAATCTCGTCCAACTGAATATTTAAATTTGATTCTTTATGACCTTTTTGTGGACAAGATAATAAATGCCAATATCAAGTTAGTTTAATTATATATTTAAAATTTATTATCAAAATCAAAAACAAAAAGGTCATAAAGAACCAAATTTAAATATTCAGTTGGACGTAAACTATTTACAAAAATTCTATGGTAAATTTTGATAAATTTTGATAAAGAAATATATAATTAAATTAACTTGAAATTGGTATTTATTATCTTGTGCACAAAAAGGTCAGAAAAAATCAAATTTTACTATAGAATGTCTAACAAAAAATTAAAAAAACTTGGTATTCATTGAAATATCGAAGAAAAAAGGAAAGATCATGATGTTTAACTTTTTTGTTAGAGGCTCTAGCAAAAATTTCAAACATCCCGTTTGTAGATCTAAATGTGTTATATGAATATGTAAAGTTTCATAAAAATCCTTAAAACCATAGAAGAGTTAGACATATCGAAACATGTAAAAATTCTTCAATTTATCCCAGTCGTAGATTGAAAATCGTAGAGAACTGCGATTTTTCCAATTTCTAATCGCTTCTAGCGCACAACAATATTGATCCACTTTTATAAAACTTTGTACATGCATATAACTTACTTAGACCTGCAAACGAGAACTTTCCAATTTGTATTATAGACCCTAATAAAAAAGTTAAAAAACCATGTCCTTTACTATTTTCCCCACGATTTCAATGAATACCAACTTTTTTATATTTGTTGTTAGACATTCTATAACAAATTAAGCTCTCTAAAATTCCACAGAAGATAAAGTTCTTTAATCCAATACTAAAAATCTTATACCATTTCAAAATGTGTCGGAATATTAGTAGAAGTCACTGTATATGTATTTAAACACTGATATGACTCCCTTAAACTATGACTATGGCTGCAAATAGTTTGACGGTAATAGGTAAAATCTTTTCCCACGATGAAATTGTAGACTCATAAATAATGTTTGGAGGAAATTCGTGTATCCTATTCCACGTTTATAACGGCAAAAGAATCGTAAGAATTTCGTTGGATCTCGTGCGAAATTGCGGCTTGGCGTGACCAATGTCCCTCAGTTTCATGTCCATCCTATGTTGGTTAAAAAGTATGATTTATATTTACATGGTGCTTGAGTGTCAGTTTGAGAAACGACCGTGTATATAAATTTCTTTCCCTGCCGTCAGGCGTTTACTTTAAAGACAGATATATCTATAGTGTTACTTTAACTTTCTCCGATTATTGACTAATCACTTGGAACGAATTTCTATGTCCGGAATTTTTTGAATTACTGGCCGAGTGTACGCGTATAGTTCTTTTGTTATTGGAATCTCCGGTGAGTTATGGCCATTCAATAGAGGGTAGATTCGCGAAGAATATATTGGATTCACGATACGCATTTCGCGTGCTTCGCGATACTCAAATTTCACTCGGTAAATCACTGCTGTCTTATATGCTACAACTCTGAGGGTCGACGGGACTCCGGAATACTTTCTCACGAAGGTGGAAATTTCATCTTTGCTAAAAGAGCCAAGTTCAATCTCATAGAAAATCTGAACTACCTATTTCCTTAAAAACTGTTCATTCAAATGTCAAAACACAATTGTTTTGTCTACACGCACAAGTTTGGCATTTTATTAACCTCGGGTTATATATATATTCTGTATTACTTAAAATAACTATTTTTGTACTTTTTATTGGGCTATAAGAAAGATCAAGGCTAGACGAACATTATTCAGGAGCCTATTGTATTTATACAATAATTACTATATTACGGTGGTTATCGTTTCATTGTTCAATTAGGGTGCATAATAAAAAACACGACGAAGTTCTTGTAACATCGATAATTCCTTCTTTTGTATCGTCTTTCACGTATAAATATTTATTTAGCCTCAGTCTTTCATTTTGGCTGCTAACAAATGCTTGCTTTGGCCTTTTAAAACGAATCGATGAAAGGGATCGAAGGGAGCGCAGGTTGAATTATTGATTACGGCGAAATTAAAAAAAAGACGAAGCCCGTTGTTGCGCTCACGTGTATCGTAGATTATATCAGCGCCACCCTATCAATTTCCACCCTCGAACAATATCTGGCAAACGGGAAGATATCGAGTGCCTTTGGGGGCGAGATCCCTTATGTGTCTTGTCGTATTATAAAATATTGACATGCATACTTCGTTCACGGTAGATATTTTAGGTGACGCAAAACTGTGCGCCGAGGTAGATGGGGACAGCTTTAATAATACAGCAGACGATTTTCAAGTTTTCCCTGAATGTTTTTCATTCCGATCTTTCTCTCTTTCCGTACTGCCACCCTCCTTTCTTCACTGTTTGATCCTTCCGTGAGATATATCTGCGTCGTACCTCCATTCCTTCTTCCGAGTTCGAGAATTGTAAGCACTGATCAGTTTTATTCGTTATATACATTAATAATAAAGATACGGTCTCGAGTCACAAGCAAATAATTTCGAATATTTACAGTGACGTCCATAAATATTTATATACATTTTGAAACGGTATAAAATTTTTAGTATTGGATTAAAGAACTTCTGTGGAATTTTAGAGAGCTTAATTTACTATGGAATGTCTAACAAAAAATTTAAGAAACTTCGTATTCATTGAAATCGCGAGGAAAATATTAAAGGACATGGTTTTTAATTTTTGTATTAGAGTCTGTAATAAAAATTGGAAGATTTGCAGATCTAAGTAAGTTATATGCACATGTACAAAGTTTCATCAAAATCGATCAATATTGCTATAAGCTATAAGCGATTAGAAATTGAAAAAATCGCAGTTCTCCACGACTTTCAATCTACGACTGGGATAAATTGAAGAATTTTTACATGTTTCGATACGTTTAACTCTTTTATGGTTTGATGGATTTTTATGAAACTTTACACATTCATATAACACATTTAGATCTGCAAACGGGATGTTTGAAATTTTTGCTAGAACCTCCAACAAAAAAGTTTAACATCATGATCATTTCTTTTTCTTAAATAGTAATTTATTTTAACTGTTTGTTACACACTACATAGTAAACTAAGCTTTTTAAAAGCCCACAAAAAATTAAGTTAGTTAGCTCCATTTTAAAGAACTTATTCCGTTTTAAAGTGTGTCCGAATATTTATGGACACATTTAGTGCTCCATTTTAAAGAACTTATTCCGTTTTAAAGTATGTCCGAATATTTATGGACGTCACCGTATCAATTTTACGTTACCAAACAAGAAACACGAATTTACTCGCTTCAGTCTTCAATTTTAGTTTGAGCTTCAGTTTTTTTTCTCCATACGACCAGAAATGTAATGCCATGATCATTAATATTTTTGGAACTTAGACGACAATCTATCTAAAACGATTCTCATTGATTTAGCAGGTCAGTAATTCGTAGAGTCTGCTCATTACACGAATCCAGTGATCCCGTAATTCGAGTGGATCGCGGACTCCAACAGGGAAAAAAAGATTGCTTCTTATATTGGTGGAAGAGGAAGGACGGCGGCAGGCATCGCGCCGGTATCGGCCGTCGTCCCTTCAATAACCTCGATACAAAATTCTTTTCACCGCCGGCTTGAATGCCTATAGGAAATATGTGAAAGGCCGTCTGATTCAGACGGTCCAGTGTTGGCTCAGGGCTTTCTGCGCCTGTACGGAACGGCCGGCGTTTGCAAGGCGTCTATAAGCCACGGGCTGCCGTAATGAAACATAAATTATTCAATCGAAATCAGCCGCGTGCACCGAGGCGGTCAGTGTTTTTCGCCGAAAACGGCCTTTAAACCGAACCCTCCGAGCTTCTGGCCGGAAGAGAAAAAGCCGTGGCAGGCCTTCTCTCTCGGATCTTTTTCTTTTCTGCATCGCTGCAGACTACTCGTTCCGAACGATTTTACGTTTTCATGGGCCGCGTGCCGTCTCGTGTTTGCGCTCGTTCCGCTCCCGCGTAACGAATCGAAAGCGAGCGCGCGCCCGCGTCCGCGTTTTTTTTATTACGCCCGTTTGATTGAGCTTCCGTTTCCTTGCTCTCTCTCCACCGTCCTTCCACTCGCACCTCGCTCCCTCTCGCACGTAGACGCGTGTTCGGTTTTTAATTTCAAGGCAAGGCTTAATTACGCGTACGTACGAGGGAGTCGCGCTCTTTTTTTTTTTTTGTTTTTTGCTAAAGTTCGTTTATCACGAGCAGGAACAATAAATGTGCAGATGCGAACATTTCAATTTACCTGAAGAGTAGTTTCGATTTCACAGAGAGACGTGGATGTTACACAATCTGATTCATGATTTGTTAATTAATTTGTTTTAGCTCGGTGCTATCGGAAATGTAATATACTCTTTAGAAGGATTGTACATACATACATACATATTACATACATTTATATTTTTATTACATACATTTATATTTTTATTACATACATTTATATTTCTTTCAACTTCGTTGACGTTCTACGATTCAGTATTCTAAAAGACAGAAATGTCAACTTACGCCATTTTAACTAATAATCACGGATTGAATTTCAAAAATCTATTTCAATTTCATAGTGTCCTAATTATTGGAAAACCTCAGGATTCCCATTTTTTGTGTCGCAACATCAACGACAGCCTCTGAACGATGGCATGTTTGTTCCGTAAAACATACACACTGCCTCATCGTTCCGAGCGTAGAATATGACTTACCCGGGGACGCGTATATAGATTTTTATGCAAATTCTATTGATATCCGATCGTGACCGATGATAGCGCGTGGAACGTGCACGAATGCAGTTGCCGGGAAATCGAGCAGACCACGTGACACCGGCACGTGAACCGGCGCACGATTGGACGTTGCCGGTCGAGTGGTCACTCCGATTGGTTCAGTCCTTAGGCTCGAACGGGTACGCGAGGGTAGATCGCGATTAACGCCGTCCGCCACCCTCGGACATAGCACAGCACCCCCCTGTTAACCCTGTGTGCCAGCATTTTATCAAACGTATGTGTTTTAGAAATTATACGTACCGGTAAATTTATCGAGCGATACGTGCTCCGGTGAAAAACGAACGGGAATTTTCGATTATCGAATGAAACCATGAAAGGGTGAGAATAATTAGTTAATTAATTGTTTGTCGCGCGGATACACGCGTCGTTATTTAAGTTTTATTTATAAGAGTGTGAAAAAATGCGGTTATCTCTTGACTCCATAAATTACAATTATTAAGTGAGGGGTAGAAAGCCGCATTAAAAATTAACATAAAGGGTTTGCAAAGGTCCTACGTTGTGTACTGTATATCTCAAGTGAAAAACATTCAATCATTTATGAGGCGCGATATTCTTATTTAAATAATGACTTTATGAACTTCCCGCGATAGTAGTTAACTAATTGTTTTAGATTACATTCGCGCGTATATACAAGATCCTTTTTTTGTTAGTAAACGTAACAACGACCTCAGGTGCGTGACCCGGAGTACGCGATTACTGGGTTCGCGCGAAACTCGGATCAATTTGAAATATAACCTCCTCGT
The DNA here is from genome assembly GCA_019453355.1 of Ceratina japonica. Classification (NCBI taxonomy): domain Eukaryota; kingdom Metazoa; phylum Arthropoda; class Insecta; order Hymenoptera; family Apidae; genus Ceratina; species Ceratina japonica. Next base: position 6,465 of record SMSR01012083.1, read on the forward strand.
TATTAATAAAATTTGCATTTACAAGGGCGAGAAAGTGTCACGGCACGATACGTCTCGGCATAGTTAAATAGAACTCCCGCGGTTATGTTTACGTCCTACAAACATTTCTTTATTTCAATTATTTTTTTACACCTCTGAATTCGATTATCTTTCGCTAATAATTCTGATCATGTCTTAAGGATGTTCTGGAGGTTCAGAAATTCTTGAAACGTTAACAAAACATAGTTTTTAGTTAGTTAGAGCAATTATTAAAGTTTGGGATTGATTCATTTTATCGTTTAAAAATTATAACAATTTGAAGTTTGCACATTTTAACACGTCTTTTTATGGAGAATTCATAAAATTAAACTTCAAATCGTATTTAACGACGTTTATGTACTTTTGTCTCCGATTGTCAGAACCTCCAGAACATCCTTAAAGTAAAGTATTATTATTATTATTATTATTTGTCGATATTTAAACTTTTAAGGATGTTCTCGAGGTATAAACGTTCAGAAATTCTTGAAACGTTAACAAAACATAGTTCTTGCTATATTAAAGCAATTATCAAAGTTTGGGTTCGATTCACTCCATCGTTTAAAAATTATAGCAATTTGAAGTTTGCACATTTTAACACATCTTCTTATGAAGAATTCATAAAATTCCACTTCAAATCCTATTTAAACCTTGAAAAAACGTTGCCAGAAACTTCAATTTTTTTCTATAGATAGTAAACACTGTGTAATCAATTAATACACAAAATTTATTAATGTTCACTGAACATAAACTACTACAAAATGTCATCAGAACATAATTTTATACAAATTTGAGATGTTTATTAGTAATTATAGATATTGCTTTCTGAAGTATTTTTGTTTTATTTAAATATTTATTTTTGACTTTTTATTATGTAATTGTCTATATTCATCATCATCAATTTATTTTCTTCAAGTTGAAATCACAGGGTACAGTCATTCATAAAACTTAGAATCATTACTAATATTAAGGAACAACAAACTTAGAATCATTACTAATATTAAGAAAACTTGATTAAAAAGCCAGTATGAGAAGCAATTCACTAATTGAACAAAAGCTTTCAGAATTAATCTATATTTTTAATACAAAATATACATCATAAATAGCCTTCATTGCCAATATATTGACAAATTTCGAATTTTAGGTACTTTTGTCTCCAATTGTACCTCCAGAACATCCTTAAAGGGACAAGCATTTCTTTTATCATTTGATCATTTCAATATCCACTTAGGCCTTAATATTTTGTATATTTTTATATATGGTAAACATTCTTCTCCAGATACATGTCTATCGTCTATATCTCAGATAGTCTACGTACGAAGTGCAGCTAAATCTAATGGTACATTCTTGACAATATCATGAAAATTACATTGAAGTAATTTAGTTTAAAACAATGTGGTGTGAAATAACTGATAAACTCCTTTTTTTAATTTTGACATAGATCACTTTCATAATTATGGACACAATTAAGGGACTGAGATCTTCCATGTTTAATTATTCTAAGATATTTTGTAAAACACTATCGTTCATGGATGAAACATGAGTTGCCCATAAAACCATCTTTCAAATTAAAAGTTCTTTCAAACTAATGACCGAGGGAAATAATATTCTACGCTTCTTGAAATTTTTCAAAGAAATGACAATAGCATCAACCATATGGACCCCTGAAATGAAATTCGTCTATAGAAAGAATACTAAACGAATTTTTCCCTGGACCACCGCGTCGGCGGTATATATTGACGAATTTCGAATTTTATGTACTTCTGTCTCCGATTGTACCTCCAGAACATCCTTAAACGAAGAAATAACATCTACATTCATTAAACGTGTTTTTATAACGATTAAATTTCGTATAAAATTTTCTACAACACCGCGCACGATTTCGAACGAATTTTGTGCTCGGTCATTCGGTCGCGCGATGTCTTCCAGGCGAAGTTGACGCGCTGAATGCACTGGTTGAACGTAAAGCCCGTCTAAGCTGTTGGGGTTTGATTACTCGTTATCGAGGTAACTCTACCGTCGTCTGGCATCTGATAAAGGCTCGCGGGTAATTATTAATCATAGACCGGGCAGTATAACGATCCATCCGAGTCTTATCTTGGTGTCGAGTGATGTATGCAAGTGGTCGAGGCCTGTGCTGTGCGGCAGAAGGGAGGCGGCGGCGGCGGCGTACACTCGTTGACCGACCCGCTATAGTATTCGTCGTCGTCGTCGTCGTCGTCGTGTTGCCGGTTGCTACTTGGCCGTTGGGGTTGCAATACTTCACCAAGATAACAACTAATAATCGATAGTGGCATTGCCAGGTACGCAGCCAGGTACATGTACATAAGTATGGTCTCGAAAAGACCTTACACTCTTGCCCCTCGTACAAGTTGCATCAGTGGGGTAGTCTTGCCTTTTAGCCACCCACAAACCGCCCGACGGCTGCATGCAAGACGCTCGTAGGTCAAAGGTTGCGCGGCTAACTACTTCGTAAATTATCGTAAGGTTAACAGTTGCCTCGGCAAACCGCGCGGGTGCGCCGTATGAGCGAATAACTTGGTTAATGCGTGCATCCTTTGTATTTTATTCACCAGCTGGTTGCAACCGTGGTATAAGTAAATCATGATTTAACGGCAAAAAGTTGTTGAATTTTTCAACTATCAACTGAAGGCATCGTTTTCCTCTAACTGCTTTTTTGTTAGTACTAATTATATCGTTACTATAATCTCGTATACTTATATATGAATCACTTTTTCAAACACTTTGCTAATCTATATATACATTGGTAAATCTATATATACATATAGGAAGCATTTAAGCATTTATTGATTAAGTTACTTTTCGCATACAAATAATGTATGATTTACTACTTGAATCGCATTATTTGATTTATGAAGAAAATCATAGTGAATGAAGAGTGCTCCTACTGACATAATCGTGTCGGCGCAGCAGTCGTGTCTACCCATATAGTACGCATGCAGCTAGATCCCAGCTGTCGCTTGTTGCATGAGGCGATCGTACGATAGAATGAGAACGTGAAGCACACAGTTCAGAGATCGCGGAGTCCGCGCGGGTGCAGCCATTAGGCGGCAGGAGATAATGCATTACAATCGAACGCACGCAATAATCCCTATCGCCTCTGGTCGATCGGTAATAAAATATACATATAATTTATAACGACAATTATCTCGTGTCGTGTATCTAGGTGACGCATTTCCGAGGTCCAACTTCTCATTCCATCCCTGCCCGGTGTTTTATGGCCGACTGTCCGCGGTCATTGGCCACCGGTTCAATAATAATTAATACACCGTGCCGTTGCTAGGTGATTAGCACGCCAAATACTCTTTCGCAGCTGTTCATCAAAATAAGATAGCCAATCGATACTTCTAAACGCACTTTATGTTATTTACGTATAAATTCAGTTATAAATTCAGAATTTCCATTATATTCAAATTTTGTTTGGTAGTTGACGATCTGTTGCGATTATAAAATCATGAAGACACAATAACGTGTTTCAGTATTGATATAAATAGATTTAAAATTATAATTTAAGAAGTATAAGTGAGTCGTACATTTTAAAAGTGGACTAAGTTCATTTATACTTAAATAGAGATATTTAAGGGTTTGTGTTTCAATGCAAGAGATATTTAAGGGTTTGTGTTTCAATGCAATTAAAAAACATAAGTATAAGATATCAATGAGTCATACTGCGTAAGTGTATCTAAAGGAAATAAAGTTACAATTTCTATTAAAATAATGGCAATTATTAAGTGAATAATTTGCGTTTTCTTAACAAGAATGGAGTTAAGCCACTTTCAAAATTAACAACCAGATTCGTTATAANTTCAAATTTTGTTTGGTAGTTGACGATCTGTTGCGATTATAAAATCATGAAGACACAATAACATGTTTCAGTATTGATATAAATAGATTTAAAATTATAATTTAAGAAGTATAAGTGAGTCGTTCATTTTAAAAGTGGACTGAGTCCATTTATACTTAAATAGAGATATTTAAGGGTTTGTGTTTCAATGCAATTAAAAAACATAAGTATAAGATATCAATGACTCGTACTGCGTAAGTGTATCTAAAGGAAATAAAGTTACAATTTCTATTAAAATAATGGCAATTATTAAGTGAATAATTTGCGTTTTCTTACCAAGAATGGAGTTAAGCCACTTTCAAAATTAACAACCAGATTCGTTATAAAATTTGAAAGAACCCAAGTCCATTCAATGTAATTTAAAATGCTTCAAATTGAAAAAAACAATACTCAATTTGTTATATATATACACCACTTCAAAAACAATATTTATGCAGTTCAGAACATCTTTTAACTACATAAATTACAAAACAATTTACTGCTCATGTATATTTTGTGTATATGAAAGGGATTTGAAGAAGTCATGATGTTCCGGTGGCATAATCGTTGTAGGTACACTATGTCCTTGAATTTCGCTGTTGTAATTTGTCTTATATTTTTATAAAGTGGTGTCAATACAAAATGTGGTAATAAATGGGAATAAATAAATAAATGGTAATAAATAATATGTGGTAATAAATTCAGGACTTCAAAATTTTCACTCCTATTCATTGATATTATAGTCTTATAGAAAATTTTATTTGAATTATTTCTGACAAAATACAGCTAACATATTTTTAATCAGTTATTAATTACTCTTTCTCCGTTAGTAAAAAATAAAATAAAAATCATTAACTGACCAAATCGAACATCACTATTTTAATAATAAAACATAAAGGTCTTATCTGATAAAACTTTGCCGTATAATATACTCCATATTTGTTCAAAACTCTCAAAATGTGACTTAAACCACTTTCAAAATAAAAATTTCTAATTTTAATCGTTGTTGTAGATTAACACTTGATAAGGGCTTACAAATGAAACGAAACGTTGTACTTTACAATTATCTTATGGAAATAAACTGACTCTTGTTGAGACATTCGTCCAAGAATAACAGGTCGTTTTGAGAATTATTGAAAATTTCTAATATTCTATTAACTAATTACTTTTTTCTTTACAAAATCTTTCTGTTTTTAAACACATTAGTTACAATTTCTTTCAAAATGGAAAGATAACAGAAATACAAATATTAAAATAGCTAGCTTGATTTTTTTGAAAAATGGACTTAGGCCACTTTCAAGTAATAAATAGAGTTTTTAGATCAACAAAACAATTACACCAGCTTGAATGGAAGCAGAGCCGTATTTTAATTAACATCCTTAAAAAGTTCGATGCATTAGTAACTCGCAGCAACGTCGCTGTGTACTTCGGAAGATAATTACCAAATACTTAGATATTCCTCGGAATGTCGTTATCGTTATTGTATTAAACGAACAGTGGTATCGCGCGATACGAACTTCCCGACTCTATCTGTAGTGTGCAAACGATGATAATGAACTGCGCTTAGGAGGGTAATCGTAATATTCGTACGGCTTCCAAATGCGTCCTTTCGAGTTTCATGCTCTAAGAACGTTGAACATCCTCGGGGTCCCGTGGGGTGGTTCCTACTTTACGATCCGCTTGTCCGCGTACTTCCCAGTCGGCACAAAGGACTACGCCACCTCGTTACGAAGGGACCAGTTAGAATAAAGTGTGATTAGGCGGATAGTTATGACATTTTGTATTATAATTCCGCGAGGGTTAAGTCTCGCGTCTTCACTTTCTCTCGCTCTCCCCTCTTTCGTTTCTCCCCATCTTACACCCTCTCCCCTTCCCGCTTTCCCCGTCTCGAAAGGGTTGTTGAGATTTCGTGGATTCGAAGACCTTTTTCTTGATACAACCGACACGCTCCCTGCTACTAGTTTCCTTCGCGTTCAATATCGCGCGATTTAATTACACAGGGTGTATTGGAATAAGGCGTAAATTAAACAGGAATTAGCTGAGGCAATAGAAATTTAACCAAGGCAAACACATATAATTTGAAATAGAGTACAGCGTCTAGTATATTTATGAAAATTATAATTTTAATGATTGATCAACAATCGAGTACGTTTTAGAATATACAGACAGGTCTCTACTTTCGTTGAAGGCAATCGAAGTTTCGTTAGAAGTTGATCGGTCGGTTAAGAGGTTGGAAAGACTCGTGAGAAGTGGGCAGGGAAATGGGAAACCGTCGGCTGCCCGTATTTGATTGTTTAATTAGCAAAATGACCAGCCCTCGGGCTCGGACGACAGTTTGTCTCGAAGGAGACACTGGATTCGGAAGGAACTCAGACGGGGGACGCCGTGGGAAGAAACAAGTACGGGAGGACGCGAAGAGGGTGCGGCGCGCNCCTCGGACGACAGTTTGTCTCGAAGGAGCCACCGGATTCGGAAGGAACTCAGACGGGGGACGCGCCGTGGGAAGAAACAAGTACGGGAGGACGCGAAGAGGGTGCGGCGCGCGCGAGAGGAAGTCGAAGAACCGGAAGGAGCGGGCCAGATCGGGGTGAAGGAGAAGAAGACGGAGATAAACAGATAGCGAGCACACGCGAGACCAGACCGGAGTGAATGTGTCCCGGTTCCGAGGAGAGATACAGTCTGTGGAACTCCGAGGAGCGGGCAGGCTGGATTTCTGGGTGTATAGGGGTATTAATCCCTGCCCTCAATTACCCTTTGTCTTGGGCGCAGCTTGGTCCACTTGTTAAGACACCGCCACTGTTTGTCTTGAGGAGCAGGTAAGGGAGCGGTCGCGGAGGTTTGGGGGCTGTTTCGGTCGGTGCTTTACATACGTCCGTAAACCGGAGACGAACTGCTACCGGGAAGGACTACTGATCGTTGCGGTCTTGCCTCTGTTCTTGATAGAAGTTTCCTAGTAAAGTTCCCGCATCGCGACCGCCTTGGGGAGCCTCCGCGTACTCCCTTGATATGCGTCTCCGCTCCAAATCGATTCCATCCTTGAAAGTATTCTACTTTTATTCATGTTCCCTGTAGAATTCGTCGAATCCTTCTTTTCAGATATTGCCAGACGAATAGTTCACTACTGTTTTTAAGGAGGTTCATCTGGTACATAGCAAGTCAAATGCAAGTTATAGAAAAAGGGAGCTTGCTTGATTAGTGTACATATTAATAACGGAGGTTATTTATTGCTGAAAGATGCAGATTTCGTTCGTTGTGTTTATATATTTCTCGATTCATTGTCAATCTTCATAATCTATCTAATCTTCCTGTCTAACTAAATTATCATTATATTATATTATATTATATTATATTATATTATATTATATTATATTTCATCATATTTCATTATATTTCATTATGCTATATACTATACATATACTATATACTATACATATACTATATAAATATCTAATCTTCCAATCTACCTAAATTTGCAATTAAAATATTCGTTAAATGTTTCTCTTTAATATGACATAAGTTTCATTCAAAACTGTTTATCAATACCTAATAAATTAGCGATAAAAGTCTAGGAAATCATTCTTTTCCATATAACTACATGTAAAATTGTAAAAAATGTTTATATTAATATCTCATCGTTAAGTAAAATCTAAATGATTTAAAAATGTTTTTGAGGTATCCTGGTATATTGTTATAGACTGTCAAATTTCTCTTGTTGGAGATCTATCTGTTAATTCCTTAACCGGATGAACCTCCTTAAGGNATACCTAATAAATTAGCGATAAAAGTCTAGGAAATCATTCTTTTCCATATAACTACATGTAAAATTGTAAAAAATGTTTATATTAATATCTCATCGTTAAGTAAAATCTAAATGATTTAAAAATGTTTTTGAGGTATCCTGGTATACTGTTATAGACTGTCAAATTTCTCTTGTTGGAGATCTATCTGTTAATTCCTTAACCGGATGAACCTCCTTAAGGATGTTCTGGAGATACAATTGGAGACAAAAGTACATAAAATTCGAAATTCGTCAATATATTGGCACTGAAGGCTATTTATGATGTATATTTTGTATTAAAAATATAGATTAATTCCGAAAGCTCTTGTTTAATTAGTGAATTGCTTCTCATACTGGCTTTTTAATCAAGTTTACTTAATATTAGAAAAGTTTCTAAGTGACTTTTGGTGAATGACTGTACCCTCTGATTTCAACTTGAAGAAAATAAATTGGTGATGTTGAATATAGACAATTACATAATAAAAATTCAAAAATAAATATTTAAATAAAACAAAAATACTTCAGAAAGCAATATTTATAATTACTAATAAACATCTCAAATTTGTAGAAAATTATGTTCTGATGACATTTTGTAGTAGTTTATAATGTTTTTTTTTAACTGTTCAGTGAACATTAATAAATTTTGTGTATTAATTAATTACATAGTGTTGACTATATATAGAAAAAAATTGAAGTTTCTGGCAACGTTTTTTCAAGGTTTAAATAGGATTTGAAGTGGAATTTTATGAATTCTTCATAAGAAGACGTGTTAAAATGTGCAAACTTCAAATTGCTATAATTTTTAANTGCTTGATTAGTGTACATATTAATAACGGAGGTTATTTATTGCTGAAAGATGCAGATTTCGTTCGTTGTGTTTATATATTTCTCGATTCATTGTCAATCTTCATAATCTATCTAATCTTCCTGTCTAACTAAATTATCATTATATTATATTATATTATATTATATTATATTATATTATATTATATTTCATCATATTTCATTATATTTCATTATGCTATATACTATACATATACTATATATTATACATATACTATATAAATATCTAATCTTCCAATCTACCTAAATTTGCAATTAAAATATTCGTTAAATGTTTCTCTTTAATATGACATAAGTTTCATTCAAAACTGTTTATCAATACCTAATAAATTAGCGATAAAAGTCTAGGAAATCATTCTTTTCCATATAACTACATGTAAAATTGTAAAAAATGTTTATATTAGTATCTCATCGTTAAGTAAAATCTAAATGATTTAAAAATGTTTTTGAGGTATCCTGGTATACTGTTATAGACTGACAAATTTTTTGTTGGAGATCTATCTGTTAATTCCTTAACTGGATGAACCTNGAGAACATCCTTAAGCAGAATGCGAGTTTAACAGATTCCACAGATTTATTTACGGGCTAAGAAATCCTTTAAAATACATTAACATTTATATACATATACACGCAGTACAGTTTAGTATACAAGTAACGAGTTATTTGATACAATAAGATTTAAAGAACGTAGGAGAAAGCTTAGATAGATATTTTAGCTAATTAGAAAAAAAGTGTTCTCGAAGCTTACGTCTATAATGGCAAGACTGGTGTCACTGAAAATATCGAACAGGTGATTGAGTCTGTTGGCCTTAGAGGAAATTCGCGTAACAGCATTAGTGTGCCCAAACCTGGATTTCAATTTATCTGGATGAAATGTATTATTAGGCCTGGGAGTGCGAGTAGAGGTGTTGAGTTTATTCGTTCCAAAAGCAGTGGGGGATCAATTTTATGGTTGATCAGATTCCTAAGAAACAAAATTTCCGAGATTGTTCTTCTATCGAGAGGATATTAAATTTTGTCATGATATGGCTGTAATTATGATCATTGATCCGAAGCGGATAGTTAATTATCAGAGACATATGCCTGATAAAGTGTTGGATGCGTTCAAGAGTAATGCGATGCGATGCGATTCGAGGTGACCAGATTATGAATGCATATTCAAGTTGGGGCAGAACAAGCATATAATATAGCCTCAATAAAGTCCTTGGATTCCTGTGAAATAGAACGAGTTGTTAAAATCAAGTACTCGAAGGTGTTCTACACTTTTGAATTCGGTTATTGAGTACACAAGTCAATAGAATTGTATGACATTGGTTCTTCTGTATCGATGAACTCTATTGAAAGGTTCGATTTCTGGTATTAAAGCACCTTCGAGGAGTGAAGCCGAAGAGTCAGGTAGCTCGCGGGCGTGAGCAGAAAGAGTGAAAGACGGTGGTGGGGGTGACCGTGCAAATCCCGTGTAAACATTTGCAATGGATTTGCGAGCTATTCAAACGGTTAAATTCTCTTAAGAATTTAGTTTGTACAGGGGCGGTGTGCCACAGGCGGCACCCTCCTTTCGCTACCCCACGTCACTCTCTCTCTCTCTCTCTCTCTCTCTTTCTCTCTTTCTCTCTATATATAGAACGTTGGTGGTTCTTCCTTACCCCAAACTAGGCACAACGCGACGCTCGCCTCTCTTTCCCTTTTTCTGTAACCTCTCCGTCGCTCTATCTGCCGGTTTCTCCCTCGGCTCTCTTACCCTTTGTATTTCTAACAATTGATATTCTTCACAGTGTAAAGAAATGGACGGAGTTCCCCCCGTCCGTCCGTCTCTTTCTTCCGCCGACCCGATGTCGAACAAATAATACGAGCGGAAAATCTGAGGAAATCACCGCCGAGGATAAATCTGCCGCCCACTTTTAGCGACGGCTCCCAGAGTCTTTTGGTTTTCGCACCGTTCCCGTTTCCTTCCCTTTTTGACGCGACGACGACGTAACGACTTTACTCCGCTCCTTCCACCATCCGAGCCCTTTCGATACTTAATTCGGTAAACAGATAAATTTCACGCAACAGATATCTTCCTAATATTTTATAAAACTCGTCACTCTAATTCTATTATAAATATATTTTATGAACACCGGTTATTTTTGTTTGTCTTAATTAGCAAAAAGTATTAGGGTAAATGTGCTAATTACTGCGAATTTTTATGCAAGGTAACTTTCAACGCGAAAATCAGCTATTTGAATACAAGATTCAAGTTAAATTATTTTTTGAACAAGTTTTATTATGTTATAAATGTGTAAAAAAAAAACAATTATATCTCAAGAAGACGTATACGTTAAATTAAATAAATCATTTTTATAAGGTGATGAAATACAGGTATTACTGCGAGTATGAGGCAATTACTGCGAGTCAAATACTGCGGGAACCCTAATTACTGCGGGCTAAATACTGAGGATATCGAAATAATTTCATCACTTTTTATTAACTATTTTTTAATAAAATATTATACGAAATACATAAGTTTTATTTAAATTATTTTTTTTCTTTTTTATTGCACTTCTTGAATACTTTAATTCACTTTCAACAACAATCAAATAGGTATCTTCCTCCTATTTTATAAAAATCGTCATTTTAATTCTATTATAAATATATTTTATGAACACCGGTTATTTTTGTTTGTCTTAATTAGCAAAAAGTATTAGGGTAAATGTGCTAATTACTGCGAATTTTTATGCAAGGTAACTTTCAACGCGAAAATCAGCTATTTGAATACAAGATTCAAGTTAAATTATTTTTTGAACAAGTTTTATTATGTTATAAATGTGTAAAAAAAAAACAATTATATCTCAAGAAGACGTATACGTTAAATTAAATAAATCATTTTTATAAGGTGATGACATACAGGTATTACTGCGAATATGAGGCAATTACTGCGAGTCAAATACTGCGGGAACCCTAATTACTGCGAGCCAAATACTGAGGATATCGAAATAATTTCATCACTTTTTATTAACTATTTTTTAATAAAATATTATACGAAATACATAAGTGTTATTTAAATTATTTTTTTTCTTTTTTATTGCACTTCTTGAACACTTTAATTCACTCTCAACAACAATCAAATAGGTATCTTCCTCCTATTTTATAAAAATCGTCATTCTAATTCTATTATAAATATATTTTATGAACACCGTTTATTTTCGTTTCTCCTAATTAGCAAAAAGTATTAGTATTACCATTTTCGTTTGCAACGATGCGGTGTCGATGAAATATTAAAATTGGCGATCATCCTGGAAGGGGGAAGTTGGGGGAACACTCTTTCCCCCCAACCGAAGTTAAACTATGTACAGCGAAAGGAATATGGCTTATTTGCGTGTTGCCAAAAGTTTCTGGCGGCAGCTCGCCCGTTGCATGCCCCGACATTAATAATTACTTTACAACTGATTCCTCCTTCCGTATTTTATTACATTTTTCAGGGGGATCGCGGTCTCCGCGTGCGTACGTGATCACCTTTCGTTTCTTTATTAATATTGCTCGGGTCACGATTGTTGCTGCTATTGCGCTGATAAACATCGGATCATCTTTCTCTCCTCTCCCTCGGCAGAAGTTTGTCGTAGTATGTATAGTACTCGTACGTTAACAGTCGAACTGCACGCATTGACAAAATGTATTTACATCTATTTGCGTATGCATACCACGTTGCATGTTGTCAGTGAAACATGTGGATGCTTTTAAAGATGAAAACAGTTCTTTTGTTTTCAGTATCTCCAGTGTACAGAATTGGCAATGTATATATCTTATTTATATTCACACAGAAGATTGTAAGAATTGAATTCTGAATTTATTTAGGATTTAGAATTGATATTTGTTTGTGGTAACAGATTTCTGGAAGTAAATGTCTAAATACTAATCAATATAAGACTTCTGTACATGTAATTGAACACAACTACGACACGACTAAGTGACAGATATCAATATGACCGAAAAACAGAATTCAGTTTTCTACAATATTAATATATATTACATTTGACGAGCGAGTATTGTGCGCTATTATAAAGAAATGAAGTTAAATGCCAGAAGTATATCTTGAAGAGGACCAGTATATTGGTCGAAACGTCGATAAATATATAATTAAACTATCTTGAAATTGGCATTTATTATCTTGTCCACAAAAAGGTCATAAAGAATCAAATTTAAATGTCTAAACGTTTCCATTGTCTCCAGTGTACGCAATTGGAGATGTATGTATTTTATTTATATTCAACAAAGAATTGTAAGAATTGAATTCTGAATTGCATCGATTTAGAATTGATCTTTGTTTGCGGTAACAAATTTCTGGAATTAAATGTCTAAATGTTTCCATTGTCTCCAGTGTACACAATTGGGGATGTATATATCTTATTCATATTCAACAACAAATTGTAAGAATTGAATTCTGAATTGCATCGATTTAAAATTGATATTTGTTTGCGGTAACAGATTTCTGGTAGTAAATTTCTAAATGTTTCCATTGTCTCCAGTGTACAGAATTGGGGATGTATATATCTTATTATATTTAACAAAAAATTGTAAGAATTAAATTCTAAATTGCATCGATTTAGAATTGATATTTGTTTGCGGTAATAGATTTCTGAAAGTAAATGTTTAAATGTTTCCATTGTATCCAGTGTACACAATTGGGGATGTATTATTTATATTCAACAAACAATTGTAAGAATTGAATTCTGAATTACATCGATTTAGAATTGATATTTGTTTGTGGTAACAGATTTCTGGAAGTAAATTTCTAAATGTTTCCATTGTTTACACAGTTGGGAATGTATATATCTTATTTATATTTAACAAAAAATTGTAAGAATTGAATTCTGAACTGCATGGGATTTAGAATTGACATTTTTTCTTGGTAACAGATTTCTGGAAGTAAATGTCTATCACTCTCGACGGCTATGAAGATATTAGCAGTTAATACACTCATCTAAAAAGGTGGTCGTTCCATATACGATCTCCTGCTCGAAATTACGAAAGATTTTCAATTCAAGTAAAATAACGGTTAAAGTTCGGTTCGCGATAATAGGGTAAAGCCGCGCTGCCCATTTGTAGTCCGGGTGTACTTATGTCGTTAGGAAGATCATACGATTACGTCGCCGTGCATGCACCGAGCCTTGTCCAATCAATATTAGTATGAAATCCGCGGGCAATCGTGTGCAACTGTTTCTAGTGTCGCAGTTGCACGACAAGGGGCGCAATGCGGTGCTCGATTGCATCAGTTTGGATTAAAGTACGATCGGCGGGTCACGATACACCACGATCAAACTGATCGATGAAGGCCGGAACGCGACAACCGCCAAGTCTACCAAGCAATCGAACCAGAAGAAACGTTATTATGCTATACGTGCAATAGTCTCTCATTTAACGTGTGTTCGTTTTCACTGTCTGCCGGATCCCCGACTTGCATACTAAACATTTTTCTCCGAATACTTGCACGTTCGATCAGACGACCAGCTGCACGAATAGACACGTGACCTTTGTGTAAACGTCGGGAAAAGTGCCGTTCCAACACTTGAGCTGACTTATTGCTTCCTGAATTGATTCACTGTCATGCGGTGATCGGTAACGCTTGTATCGCGTTATTGTTTTTAAAGATTAATTCGGAATTATTATAAGGTCAATGTACCTATTTCTACTGATGTCCCTATTTCTGCTTACTCTACAGTATTTATATTATTAAGAATTTACGATTTATTTAACGAATGAACAAAAAATATTTTTGAATTATATAAATATTACTTAATTCTATTTCTGCTCACTATTATTTTTGAATTATATAAATATTACTTAATTCTATTTCTGCTCACTCTACAGTATTTATATTATTAAGAATTTACGATTTATTTAACGAATGAACAAAAAATATTTTTGAATTATATAAATATTACTTAATTCTATTTCTGCTCACTATTATTTTTGAATTATATAAATATTACTTAATTCTATTTCTGCTCACTCTACAGTATTTATATTATTAAAGTTTACGATTTATTTAACAAATGAACAAAAAATATTTTTGAATCAAGTAATATTTATATAATTTAAAAATATTTTTTGTTCATTTGTTAAATAAATCGTAAATTTTTAATAATATAAATACTGTAAAGTGAGCAAAAATAGGGACATGAGTAGAAATAGGTACATTGACCTTATTAATGAAAGCTATAATAGGACGTAGAAAATTGGAGATTTTGGATCGAATAAAATTTAATCAAAGAGACTGATACACATTTGGTTAAATAAAAATAATCTTGATTAAAATATTATTTCCGTTCAATCAAATCGCACATTTTAATTAATTAATATCTATTAGTTGACATTCGTGTGCATAGAATGTATAAATTGCAAGTGTTTAACCAAGTATGATAAAAACACGATATGATATACCAGTTATTAGCATGAACTTTGTACTTTGTCCTATACTTACACGTAATTCCAGTGAATAACGTGAACTGCATTTATATTTTTAGTAAACATTTAACGAGCGTACAAGAATCGTTGACTGATATGAAAAAAACTTGTATTAAAAATAACGGGTTACGAAATGACGTGTAACAAAAGATTACTTCCTATACGGTGGAGCCGGTTTCCTTTAATAAATCCTGGTATCGCGATCAGATAAGACGTATTGTAGAACACGCTGTTGAAAAATTTAGTTCGCAACATAAATCTATTCGTTTCTCATGAATTCGTTATCTGGACGATCAGACTATTCTCTTCGTTCCAATTCTGATTCCTGTAATCTCTTTCATATGTATTAATATATCTGCCAGTTATATTATATTAATAAAAATTAGTGATGGCTAGAACTGCTACTTTTGGATCACGAGTGATTCGATCACGTGCGTTCCAAATCATCGTGATTTTTCACGAACTTTTTTTTTCGTCGTGATTTTTCACGTGAACTACCTTCGAAATGAATTACGATATTATAAATATACGAGATGTAATATACGAAGGGACAAGTAAATATTATTTGACAATATTAACTAAACTATATAAACTACTAAAACTACTAAAACTATTGGCAATATTAACTACCTTCGAAGTGAACTACGATATTATAAATATACGAGATGTAACGAAGGGACAAGTAAATATTAGTTGACAATATTAACTAAACTATATAAACTACTAAAACTATTGACAATATTAACTACCTTCGAAGTGAACTACGATATTATAAATATACGAGATGTAACGAAGGGACAAGTAAATATTATTTGAGAATATTAACAATATATTAATATTGCAATAGTAAATCTATAAAAGTAATTTCATAATTAATACAGTTCCATAACAATTAATGTAATTATCATTAAAATTAAATATTGGGGATGTAATAAAGAAAGATACAACTATCAATACATAAATTCGCAAATATACAATGTAATATACCTGCATATAGTAGATATGGAAGTAGAAGGAATAATTTCTTTATAGGTTTCTTTATTTCTTATTAATGCTTAAAACTACAAATGTAACAATTAGTTTAAAATCATATTGAAGATGTCTTTCTTCAATTCAAAAGTTACTTTTGCGTCGTAGATATGAACACGAAATATGGATGTTACATAGTGAGTCCACTCAATATGAAAAATCGCGATCACGATCGTGATTTTATATAATCACGAGGAGTGATCGTGATTTTACGATCACTGTGATAAATCACAGTTAGTGATTTCGAACGTCATCTTTTATAAAAATGCTAATGCTATTTGATAGCCTTCTATGCACTAAATACTTATAATTACTATAATATCTATAGCAAATGAGTAACTTATGATAGCTCTCCTTTCTCATCTGGAATTTAATTAATCTGCCATTTATATTATATTAATAAAAATACTAATGCTATTTGACAGCCTTCTATGTAATAAATACTTATAATTACTATAATATCTAGAGTAAATAAATAATTTATTATAGCTCTCGATTCTCATCTGGAATTTAATTAATCTGCCATTTGTATTATATTAATAAAAATACTAATGCTATTTGATAGTCTTCTATGCAGTAAATACTTATAATTACTATAATATTTATAGCAAATAAATAATTTATGATAGCTCTACTTTCTCCTCTAAAATTTAATTAATCTGGCATTTATATTATATTAATAAAAACACTAATGCTATTTGACAGCCTTCTATGCAGTAAATACTTCTAATTACTATAATATCTGTAGCAAACAAATAATTTATGATATCTCTCCTTTCTCATCAGCAATTTAATTAATCAACCTCAACGTCTTCATGTTTCAGCTCTAAGTTGGTCGGTTGATCTCGAAAACAGCGTTATTTCGAAAATTCCGGGAACATTCGGTGTCCATCCGATGGCGACGCCCCGCGGAGAGCTTCGCAAACGTTCTTGCCGTTCGAAGTTGAAGTCGACGCGGTTCAGTGTGGTTAAAGCAAGTGTCCGTGATCCCTGAAAACGTGTATTGGTGCTGCTGATGGTCGTATAGGCGGATGCTGGTTTTGGAGGAGACGGAGAACCGCGAGTGAGTACCTCGCCAGCACACTTTACGATACGTCGAATGACTAATACGTTGAAACAATAGGCTGTCGTCGGCCGCCCGATGGGACTGATGGCTGAGAAGGGTTGGGGGGTGGGGGAGGAAGGGAAGAGGGGTGGGGGATGACGGTGGTGGCAGTCGACGGGTTGGGGGATTCCAATGCACCACTTAAGCGTTTCTATATCCGTGGCTTCGGGCGCCTATACGTACTTCCGAGCTTTTATCACGGCTGGCTTCTGCTCGCTTCTACTACTGGCAGCCGCACTGGCAGGCACAGGAGGCACGGGAGGCTTGCTGACGAGATGAGTCGTTAGCATTACGATCATTATTAATGACGTAATTGTTACAAGGAAGTCAACTTTTCCATCGTCCCCGTCATTACGTCGTTACGCGTTCCCTCCCGTTCCCTCGTTATCGCATCGAGGCATAATAGGGCACTCTAACTTGCCGAGCCATCTGTTTTCCCCTCTTCAGTACGGTTTTTTAAATCGTAAGCGGCAGGCGAAACCCGTCGATATTCACTGTTTGGTTAACACGAGGCCTTTTAACGCCTGAACATCGAATCCCAGTCATTGAAAACCAATTGTCGGCTGGGGTGGCATCCGATTGTGCGCTTTAAACGCCCGGAATTGGGAATACTTACGTACGTACACGCGCGCNCGGCTGAATCCGCGACTCGTCTCTCCCGATTTCTTTTACCTTTCTTTTATCATGTTATATTCCGCTCGCGCGTTTTTCTCTTTTTCTCCTTTCTGTCCGTTTGTTTTTCACCGTCGAATTCCACGCGGAGCAAGATCGAGCCTCATCAAAGGATGCTGCCTCGCGTAACATAATACACGCGTTTCCACCTGGCTGAAGGTGCTCCTGTAGTTTGATAAAGTCAAAGTTCAAAGTCCGCGGGGGTGCGTGGTGTGAGAATCGCGGGGGAGGGTTGGAAACGGGGGATGGTCGATCCCAGCCGACGGTGATTGCTTCTCCCCCAGCCTGCCTTAAAATTGACGTCATATTCGTTATCCTTTCGACCCTTCTTCTATGCCATCCTCACGTCTCCCGTGCCTCTCTCTGCCCGTGGGCATCTCTTTCTGCATGCGTATAAGCTTACATCAACCCTTCTCCACATGGCCACACCCAGTTTCAGACCCGGAGTACCTCGAAGCCCGGATTTGCTTCGCAGCAAATAAAAAACTCCTCCTTTGGTGCCGTTTTCGGTGTTTCATTCCGTTTGAAATTTTTCTTCATTCCCGTTCCCCTTCGCTGACCAGACGTCGATGCTGCAAATTGATTAATACCGTCCGTCACTTTCGAATACGAATCCACACTTTCTATGGGTATTTATAATTAATTCTTTTTTCTCTGTCAACGTTTCTCTGTTCGAAACGATTCAGTTTGCAATCGTGTGACATTATTGGGGACTTGGTAGCCTAAAGTTTTTCAATTTTTGATTTAAGATGAAAATACTTTGCACCTACAAGACTCAAACCTAATACAAGAAATTGAAAGTTGTATAATAATCGTTTATATTTTTCCGCATTAATCTTTTTTCCTTTTTCATTCATTTAATCCACACTTTCTATAGTATTTATAATTAATTCTTTTCTCTCTGTCGACTGTCTTCGAAACGATTCAGTTTGCAATCGTGTGACATTATTGGGGACTTGCTAGCCTAAAGTTTTTCAATTTTTGATTTAAGATGAAAATACTTTGCACCTACAAGACTCAAACCTAATACAAGAAATTGAAAGTTGTATAATAATCGTTTATATTTTTCCTCATTAATCTTTTTTCTTTTTTCATTCATTTAATTCACACTTTCTATGGGTATTTATAATTAATTCTTTCTTCTCTGTCGACTGTCTTCGAAACGATTCAGTTTGCAATCGTGTGACATTATTGGGGACTTGGTAGCCTAAAGTTTTTCAATTTTTGAATTACGATGAAAATACTTTGCACCTACAAGACTCAAACCTAATACAAGAAATTGAAAGTTGTATAATAATTGTTTTATATTTTTCCTCATTAATCTTTTTCCTTTTTGAATTCTTCCTGGTGTGTGGAATTTCCTAATACAAGAAATTGAAAGTTGTATAATAATTGTTTTATATTTTTCCTCATTAATCTTTTTTCCTTCTTGAACAATAAAAAGGTAATTTTTAATAATACTCAAAACGACCTGTTATTCTTGGACGAATGCCTCAACAAGAGTCAGTTTATCATAGTTGACAGATAACAGTATGAATGACTAGGTAGTTTTACCGTTAGAATTTATACAAGATGATTTTCTTGGTTCATTTTAAGTTGTGACATTTTAATTGAATGGTGCCGTTTCCGGGACTATGAAGTTTGTGTTTTTGACCTTTTATAATATTAACACTTGATAAGCGCTTACAAATGAGCCGAAACGTTGTACTTTCCAATTATCTTATGGAAATAAACTGACTCTTGTTGAGGCATTCGTCCAAGAATAACAGGTCGTTTTGAGTATTATTATAAATTCTATCATTTGACGTTAAAATTCAAATAAATAAAAAGGTAACATGGGGGAAAGAAATTTATTATGCTGCCGTGCGTTTTTCGTTTGTTGATCGAAGAAAATCGCAATAATTCCTGAGATAAAAGCGGAAAGAGTGAAGAAGGCTTTGCGAACGATACGCCGGCCATCCCTTACCATAACGCCGAACGACTCCCTACCGAAAGAGCTTCCATCCCGCGAGAGAGCTTCCATTACTAATCTATGCAAAAACCAGAATATCTTTATCTCTCTGCATGCTGAGAGAGGACGTATTTCCGGAATAAATTCCATCCGTTCTGCGAGATCTCCATTGGCTCTTTACATTTTTCAAGGTCGATCGAGTTATCTCCTCCGCCTGATGCATATTCAATTCACTAATTTTCCTAATTACGCCGATCCATCGAAACAATTTTATCCTGTCACTTCATCGAATTTTACGCTTCATAGACTCTATTCTCAAGTACAATTAATGTTAGTTCTCTACGATAATCTTATTCAACTTTCGGTGAAGTTGGTGAAATCTATATTCATATTTATTTCATTTGAAAACAAAGAGAATTAGAAGTGAGAATAAATAAGTAAACCGATATGAAATATACTAATGAATAATCGCGTGGTTTTTTAATTACGCCGATCCAGCAAAACAATTTTATCCTTTTACTTCATCGAATTTTATGCTTCATAGACTCTGTTCTCAACTACGATTAATTAGCATTAGCTTACGATTAATTAATTAGCTAGTTTTCTACGATAATCTTATTCAACTATTCAACTTTTGTTGAAGTTGATGAAATCTATATTCATATTTATTTCATTCGCATAGCAAGTTACAAGATTTGTTTCTCGGTTAAAAATTTTGATTATTATCTTATGTTTATTTTATATTTATTATTATATGAAATATATACCGATGAATAATCGCGTGGTTTTTCGTGTGAGATCGTAGATCGTTAAGAGCAAGGAATTTTTACCACAATGAAAGATCATGACTCTGGAAATGCGCAAAGCATTGGGTACGAGGCGTCGAAAGGGTTCGAGGTTTGAGGAGAGACAAGCAAAGGGAGAGAGAGAGAGAGAGAGAGAAGGCAGAGGGTGGATAGACTGGAGGCAGCGGTCAGGGGAAAATCTGGGGGAGGTGGAATACGTATATGAGAATTAAAGCCGTCGAAGGAATTAAAGCATATAACCGTGGCTCGGATCTCTGAGCTATGCCCATCCGTTCGACGGTCGGTCCGTCGGTTTACCTCCCTGAATTTCCGTTTATCCGTCTGTATTTCTGTCGGAGAATCTGAGCTCCTCTCTGCAGACACCGCGTTATCGGCTCAGCCACTTTCTCTCTCTTTCGCACACACCCCGGATCTTCGTAAAAATTATTCGACAGAGAAAAATTACATCCCTCTGTTTGAGTGGACTGTTGGAAGAAATTAAAATGCTTTTAATGGAAGGATAAGCAATCGCGTAACTCCGTTTCGTCGGTTCGTTCTTTTTACCGGCTTTAAACGAAAGGACGAATTGACCCACCCCTTTTCGACTAAATTGACAATTTTCTAATGAAAAATAGTTATATGCAATTCGTATTTTCGTCAATTTCACGAATTTAACGAAACGAGGATTCGAAACTCGCGCAGGAGTTGGACAGGGAGGATCGTCGAAACCTCCGTTGATGTTCGCTTAGTGCAAATACCGAAGGTTTCGTGATTCGAGTCACGTGACGGAGGCGGTAGGCACATTTGTTGCTTTGGACCGCGAAACGACGCGACGCGACGGGAGCGTCGCAGTGACGGGTGCTCGCAGTGCTCGCAGATTCGTGCACACATCACAGAGTCAGCACTAGCCAGTTGGCTCTGTACCGACCGCACCTCTATATCAATCACTTGACCGGTGGCTATCCCGTAGCCACCCTTCGACTATCACCCTTCGTTCGCCCTGCCATTTCTGCTAGGCACTAACACCACCCGCGCCCCAGTATCCATTCTAATCCACCCGCTCTCCTCCTTCTCCTTTTCTCTCTGTCCCTGTTGTCTCTGTTGCTCTTTCTGCTCGCCTCCTGTTCCCGTCTTCGTCCTGCGTCGTGCGTTGTACAGGCGCCAGCCCGTACCGCTAACCGATGTTCAGATTGATAATTTATGACTGTTAATTATGACCGTGCGGTCTCGTGCCGGTATTTGACCGTGCACGTAATCGCGATTTCGAGACTGCAGATTGCACTTGTAACGCCAAGACGTCAGCTGATCTACGGATTTTTACTCGACGTCATACCATATGACGTACCATAGGATTTGTGCTACAAACACTGTTCATGTAATTGCAAAGTAATGTCGTAATTAAGGAGGTTCATCTGGTACATAGTAAGTCAAAGCAAGTTGTTATTTTATCGAGTAATGCGAATTTTTAATTATAATTATTAGACAGGATATTTTATTTTACAAGAAGGTGAAGGATCTTCAGGATAGTGCCATTTATAAAATGTGTATATCGCAATCTAAAGGACTGTAAAGGAAAAATCTAGTTAAAGTTAATAGAATTCATAAGGGTTTATTTAGAATAAGGATTCTTCATTCATATTATACTAATAGATTTATTTAGAATAAGGATTCTTCATTCATATTATACTATCTATTACATGCAAGTTAAAGAAAACAGGAGCTTGCTTGACTAGCGTACATTTTAATAACGGAGGTTATCTACTGCTGAAAGATGCAGATTTCGTTTGTTGTTTTTACAGTGACTCCCATTAATATCCGGACACACTTCAAAACGGAATAAGTTCTTTAAAATGGAGCCAACTAACTTAATTTTTTGTGGGCTTTTAAAAGACTTAGTTTACTATGTAATGTGTCATAGCTGTGATTACAATTAAATCAAACTTAAATTAGATCAAACAATTAAAATGAATTACTATTCGTCAAAATCTCGAAGAAAAAAGAAAAGATCGTGATGTTTAACTTTTTTGTTGGAGGCTCTAGCAAAAATTTCAAACGTCCCGTTTGTAGATCTAAATGTGTTATATGAATGTGTAAAGTTTCATAAAAATCCATGAAACCATAGAAGAGTTAGACATATCAGAACATGTAAAAATTCTTCAATTTATCCTAGTCGTAGATTAAAAGTCGTAAAGAACTGCGATTTTTTAAATTTCTAATCACTTATAGCGCATATTGATGACTGATATTGATCGACTTTTATGAAACTTTGTACATGTATATAACTTACTTAGATCTGCAAACAAGACACTTCCAATTTTTATTCCAGACCCTAATAAAAAAGTGAAAAACCATGTCCTTTACTATTTTCCTCGCGATTTCAATGAATATCAAGTTTTTTTAATTTTTTGTTAGACATTCTATAGTAAATTAAGCTTTCTAAAATTCCACAGAAGATAAAGTTCTTTAATCCAAATCTTATACCGTTTCTACTAAATTACTAAAAATCTTATACCGTTTCAAAATGTGTCCGAATATTAATGGAAGTCACTGTATATATTTCTCAATTCATAGTCACCCAATCTACCTAAATTTGCAATTAAAATATTCCTTAAATGTCTCTCTTTAATATGACATAAGTTTCATTAAAAACTGTCTGTCAATACCTAATAAATTAGCGATAGAAGTCTAGGAAATCACTCTTTTCCATATGACTACATGTAAAATTGTAAAAAATATTTATATTAATATCTCATCATTAAGATATTCAAATGACTTAAAAATTTTTTTGAGTTATCCTGGTATACTGTTATAGACTATCAAATTTCTTTTTGGAGATCTATCTGTTAATTCCTTAACCAGATGAACCTCCTTAATAACGTGATTTGATATTGATATATAACTCGTAGGTTAAAGATCCTTAAATAATTAGTCTAATTATATCACATCCTCTCCGTAGCGGAATATTTCTATCGCCGCTGCGAAACGAACTACAAAGGGGGTAGTAGTGAGCGAGGCTGCTTGTTTCTATCGTTTTTTCACTGACGGCCGTGTCAGTACGTTAGACAGCCACGGCTGGAACAAAAGCAAACGGTACGTAGAGGAACGTTCTGCGTGTCCCGGCAGAAGACATAATAGTCTCGCATCGGCTATAAAGAATCGCAGTCCGCCATAACGCATTGTCGTCCCGAACCCGTGACTACTACGCGCGGTCCCGCTCGTGATCCCATTTCCCAGCCCTTTTGTCGCTCCTCTTTCCTCCTCCATTTTTCTCCTTTTCATCTTTTTCCTTCTTCCTCCTCCTTCTTTTTTTTTTCCCCCAAAAAGCAACAACGCTCTTTCGCACTAATCGTCTCGCGTCAGCCGATTCGACGGAAACGCGTCGTCACACGCGTTACTCGACGCGAATGAACGGCGTGTCGGTGAAGATAAAGCTGCGTGAACGTTAACCATCTATCCGCTTTTTACTGTTCCCTCTCTGTTTCTCGCGTCTCGCACAGAAGGAGCGGCTGAAAGGGAGAACGAGGAACAGAGAAAGAGGAGGCGGGGGTGGAGGAAGGAACGAGAGGGCTTAGTTGCCGCCTCATATCATTAAAATTGAGATATTGACAAAAGACTTCGTTATATATATATATATATATGTATATATATATTTGACGGTAGATGAAGCAGCCTCTGGGGAGTCTCACAGATCAATGGGAATATTGAACAATTGTCTCTCTAGCTACGGCTAAAACGAGCGGCCAAGACAATCAGCTCCCTGCGAACAATGCGTAGCTTAATGACGTAGCAGAACCGTTTTCGCCGCGCATCACGCTTCCTTCCTTTTCATCAAGTGTCCTGAATGCACTCCTCCAACCCCCCTCGGAGAAAATATTACAATTAAAATATTAGGCGCGAGGAATTGTGTGCTGTGATACACCGTTGATTGGGAATCACAAAATAACGAGAGTTACGTCAAGTTTGTAACTCTTTTTGCTTGAGTAGCTTGTTTTTTATATTAGAGGACATTTATTCTGATTATATTAGAATTGGTCATTTCGTTTATTTGTCAAATTAACAGATTTATAGATTATAGTGGATTATATTGAAGTTGATCAAATTTTAAATAGAATATTTCTCTTTCTGGAGAGATTCAAGTAATGTTTTTTTATTAGAGGACATAGATTCTAATTGAATTATATTAAAATTGGTCATTTCGTTTATTCGACAAATTAACAGATTTATAGATTATAACGGAGACAATTGAAGTCGATCAAATTTTAAATAGAATATTTCTCTTTCTGGAGAGATTCAAGTAATATTTTTGTATTAAAGGACATTTATTCTGATTGAATTGTATTAGAATTGGTCACTTTGTTTATTTGTCAAATTAACAGATTTATAAATTATAACGGACTATATTGAAGTCGATCAAATTTTAAATAGAATATTTCTCTTTCTGGAGAGATTCAAGTAATGTTTTTTTATTAGAGGACATTTACTCTGATTGAATTATATTAAAATTGGTCATTTCGTTTAATCGACAAATTGACAGATTTATAAATTGTAAAAGGACTATATTAAAGTTGATCAAATTTTAAGTTGAATATTTCTCTTTCTGGAGAGATTCAAGTAATGTTTTTTTATTAGAGGACATTTACTCTGATTTAATTATATTAAAATTGGTCCTTTCCTTTAATCGCCAAATTAACAGATTTACAGATTATAACGAAGACTATTGAAGTTGATCAAATTTTAAATAGAATATTTCTCTTTCTGGAGAGATTCAAGTAATGTTTTTTTTATTAGAGGACATTTATTCTGATTGAATTATATTAAAATTGGTAATTTCTATTAATCGCCAAATTAACAGATTTATAGATTATAACGGACTACATTGAAATTTATCAAATTTTAAATAGAATATTTCTCTTTCTGGAGAGATTCAAGTAATATTTTTGTATTAAAGGACATTTATTCTGATTGAATTGTATTAGAATTGGTCACTTTGTTTATTTGTCAAATTAACAGATTTATAAATTATAACGGACTATATTGAAGTCGATCAAATTTTAAATAGAATATTTCTCTTTCTGGAGAGATTCAAGTAAAATTCAAGTATAGTTAGGCGCGAGGAATTGTGTGCTGTGATACACCGTTGATTGGGAATCAATTACGAAATAACGGGAGTTACGTCAAGTTTGTAACTCTTTTTGCTCGAGTAGCTTATTTTTTTATTAGAGGACATTTATTCTGATTGAATTATATTAAAATTGGTCATTTCGTTTAATCGTCAAATTAACAGATTTATAGATTACAACGAACTATGTTGAAGTTGATCAAATTTCAAATAGAATATTTCTCTCTCTGGAGAGATTCAAGTAACGTTTTCTTATTAGAGAACATTTATTCTTATTGAATTACATTAAAATTGGTCACTTCGTTTAATCGTCAAATTAACAAATTTATAAATTATAACGGTCTACATTGAAGTTGCTCAAATTTCAAATATAATATTTCTCTCTCTTTAGAGATTAAAATAATTGACATTAACTGATTAACTCATCAAGTATCGATTGATTATTCGTAAAAGTATAACGAGGCATGTATCGAGACTAAAGGAGATACACAATCGTCAGTCAAAGGGAGAGGAAGCAGTTCGGTGATAGGAGACAGTGGCACGGCGGTTCTCCTTAAGGTTTGGTCTCCGCAGTGGCAATGGCATTGGCGGTGGTGTGTTTTAGGGATCAATAATTTATGTAAATGTGTACGCAGCAAGGGCGCTACCGTGTGGCGGTGAGTTACAGCTATGACGGTAAGGGGGTAGGTGGGTGGTTGGGTGTGGGTGGCCGGCACGGCGTGCGGCGGCGGTGGTGGTGGTAACGGACGAGGAAGGAGGAGGCGGAGGTGGAGGAAGGTGGTTAAAGAGGAGGTGGAGGGGGACGGGTTTTAGGGGTGAGTCGCGGTACGGTGGCGGTGGCAGACCGACTAAGGGTGGAGAAGATCGCGACACGAAGGGGTTTGACGTCCAACCCTTTCATCGATTGTACTTCTCTGCTCCCTTTTATCCCTTCGCCGTACACCACCCGGTCCCCCCTAACCCGTTCCACGGTGCTCGAGCGCGGCAAAAGCAGCCATCGACTAATGCTCGATAATTCCCTGCGCGTTTGTTCGCGCGAATATTTTCTCGACTTTCCAGTCCCGCGCCGAATCGCCTCCTACTCGAACGCTCTTTTCGCGTATCTTTGAAATGTACGCGCCACCCCATTTCGCCTTCCGCGCTTTCGTTTTCCTTTCATGCCTTTGTTCCTCGGCGAAACCGCCGGCTGTATCCGCGAATAATATTTTCCAGCAGCTCTCTCTCTCGCTCTCTCTCTGCCTGTTTACGACGCGACGTCGCCGACGACGACTACGATGCCTCTGCATAAATAAGAACGTAGTTCCAGTGTCCATTTATTGCGGTGAACTAATTAGTGAAATTATTTGCCCCTTTACTGGATCTCTATCTGTGTAATTTCCTCCCGTTGTTAGACGAGGCGACAGTGAACCTATGCTACTTACAGAAACCTGTGAGTCCTCTAATCCTTATGCCTATACGAGAACACATTCTTTATGTAATCTCTTTCGTCACGTCTTTATTTCTAACATTGAACATTCTCTGACTAATAGAACGTTGCTAATGCTGATTTTTGACAACGCTGAAGAACGTAATAATGTTGTTATTTTAATGATTAAGGTTCACGCGTAGTTGTGCAAAGAATAATTAAATGAGTTTTATTGGAACATGAAGAGGACACCCGAGTTGAAAATTTAACTATAATTTGAATCTCCTAAACCTAGATGTACCCCAGTTTAGGTCTATTAGATCTAAAAAGTAGAACTGGTAGAGTTATCTCAGAAGTTAATATTTGATATAACTCTAATCAGAACCTATAAGTCCCTGGAAAAATCTTAAATTGTATTTTAGGCCTTAAGAACCTTCAATTCGTTCACGTTCACATTTTTGGACCTCAACGTAATTAAAACTCATAATTCGTTTTAATCTATTCTATTAGAAGCCTTACTAATCATCTTACACATTATTAATTTCTAATTGCTTTTTTTAGAAATGGTAATCAAATATTATTATTAACAAGCCATTTTTGAACCTCAACGTAATTAAAATTCATAATTCGTCTTAATCTATTCTATTAGAGAAGACCTACCAATTATCTTACAGGTTATTAATTTCTAATTGCTTTTTTAGAAATTGTAATGAAATGAGCTAAAAAGAGAATTCGACGTTTATTTTGTCGTTTCTCATTTTTACTCGAGTCGAAAATTTAACTATAATTTAAATTCTTTAAACCTAGATGTACCCCAGTTTAGGTCTATTAGATCTAAAAAGTAGAACTGGTAGAGTTATCTCAGAACTTAATATTTGATATAACTCTAATCAGAACCTATAAGTCCCTACAAAAATCTCAAATTATATTTTAGGCTTTAAGAACCTTCAGTTCGTTCATGAAAGTAGTTAGAATCTAGTTGTCCAAGCAAGAGATGGGAACCTAAAGACCTATTTGAAGGTTTATAAGATTTTTTTAGGATTCTCTGAAATATTTTATTGTGTTATATAAAATTATTTTACAAACTATGCGCATTTGAATCTAATATGCATCTGAAATGAATTATTCTGTTTATTCTTATACTTCCTATTATAAATTTAAAAAAAGGCTTTAAAACAATCTAATTTATACAATAGAATTTTTTTTATACAGCAACAAAGCGAAAGTTTGGGTTATTTGCTTACAAAAATTGTTAAAGAAAAATAATAATAATTTCGCCATAAATTGGGTGAACGTGAAAGAGATTCTTGATCTACAATAGGAGCCAAAAAAACTTAGGTATCGTGGGGTCTTCTCAGTGCACATATCCTCAAGTGTTGCCAGCCAATGGATTTTTGAGGAAAATGTTAAGTTTCATAAATACTAGTATGAACCTACAGGATCTTTTCCTAAATTCTTGAAGTAAGAGGTACTAAATTATACTTCATAAACTCTATTTTAGATCTATATCCTTTATAAGCAGACATAATGACTAGACCGAGGTTCATATTACAGTTAAATTTACTCTAATATTCTTATGCTCAAGATATGATTTCTCCATATCCTTCTGTAGAATAAATAGGTTCAAAACCATAATTATTTTTTCGACTCGGGTCCTTACACGATATAATCTCAATCAAATATCAAGTATAGTACAATATAACATTATAGAGGACACTTAAATCTGAAAGGAACGTCAAGATATGGCCGAGGAATCCAGGAACAACAAAAGCAATTTCTTCGTATTTCCATTAGCGAGGCCCCCCCCGCACATTGTGATTCGGATCCAGGACCGAAAGTCGCCAAAACCGTTCAAAGAGCCACGGTAAAGAATGAAGGAAGAAATGGAACAAAAGACACGCGTAAGGCTGGACATCGATAGCAGAAATTTGATGGGGGTTGGTCGAGGAAGGACGCCGCCGCCGGGCGTCTCGTCCTCGAAAGTTTTAATACCGGGCGCGGAACGGTGGGGCTCTGGCAGACAACACGGCGAGGAGGAAGGAAACCCGCGGTGAGAAAGAAAAAGCGAGACAGAGCGTTAGAGAAAGGGAATATTTCGGATGATTGGTATTGTCGGAGCTCCGCGAGATGCAAAGAACCGTGGGGTGGATTCGGCTGTATTCAAATGGGGTAGCCATTAGAGTTATGTTAGAATATATTGATTATTGGGGGGATCAAAGGGTAGGGGACGACGGGATGACGCCAGTACCGAGCAACAGAGAGAAAGACGAAGGCCCGGAACAACTGATCCTCTTCTCTGTCTGCCTCCCTTCGACCCCTTTCTGCCTTATCCTCGACACCCTTTCGCTCCATCACACCCCTGCGGATTCTTACGCCAGTGTCCACTGATTCTGACCAACTTCACCTACCGTCCGTTATTTATTGAGACAAAAAGAAAACTGTATAGTTTCATGAACTCCTTCCAACTCCTTCTTCTTGATAAGTTCAAGTTAATCACGTCCTTTTGATACTGATTCAAATCATAGTTAAATTTTCGACTAGGATAAAGAAGAATCATATGTATAGATTACAGAAACCATATTTGAGAGCGGATTATTAAAGAACATTTAAATCAAAAAGAGAAGTGATTATCTACGTTATCGAATTCTTCGTACAATAAAAAACTAATCTAAGTTTCAAGTTGCTGCGTTGCCAAATCCATAAGTAAAGAAAATAAGAATCTTGATGGTCAAAGCTCCCCAGCGAGTGGGATTAATCTTCGTTCTCGATCTCGAGAGTCGATCGAGTCTGCCCGATGCACCTTTTGCCCGGCTGTCTTTTTTTTTTTTTTACTGTGGAAGGCGGCAGTCTTCCCAGAGGGATAAGTCGAGTGAGCTAATAAATCAATTCTAAGGCAAAAGCGGACGTCGACGCGGGACGTTCCTCTCCAGCTCAGTTTTCGGTTTCGAGTGCACTCGATCCGAAAATAAGGATTTACATATTCATGCAAAGATCTCACGTTCGAGGATTCAGTAGACGGAGACGGCGGCGTCGACCGAACCGAGGATAGTTTGTAATGGGATTTTCACCCCGTTTGGAGCCCCTCTTTTCCCCTTACCGGGCTTCGCCCTGTTCTACTCTTTCGTTTCGTGCTTTGCGGTGGGAATTGTCCTGACGTATCGACGACCGTCTCTCCCGTCTACGGTTATTGGATTTAAAACTTTTCCCTCCAATTATCACAACCTCAAACCTCGACTTCTTTTAACACGTCACGGAAAGTACGTTACCGGAATAGGCTTAGCACACTTCTCGCAAGTACTGACACATGAGTAGCGATATATCGGTGTGATTTAACATTTAATTCAATGTCGAAAGTAAATAATTTAGAACTATCATCAGGACGTCCCTAAGCAATGTTGCTATTAACCCCTTGGGTACATTTGACGTCTGAGACACGCCATTTTAGTTTTATTTTGTTGTTACTAATTTATTTCTCTTTTATAATTATAATTACTTGAAGAAATCTTAATACTACATATGTGCCCATAATTATGAAAGTGGTCTAAGTCAAAATTTTTTGAAAAATTAGTTCGTTAGTTATTTCATACCACATTATGAATCTAGTGTAAAATAAGTGATGAACTCATTTTTCAAAAAATGTTGACTTAGACCACTTTCATAATTATGGGCACATATGTCACCAGTATTTTAGAAATAAATAAATTCTTACGTAAAATGTACTGCTTTTACATATTACTCCAAGCAACCAAAAATTATATCCGTTCCATATGCAAATATTTTCTTAAATAAATCCGTACCTAAAGGGTTAAATACGTGATAATCAAGGGAGTATAGCTTGCTTGTAAAATTGTTCTCGTACATTCTCGACTACACTGAGAAAAACGAAGCCACTAAATTCTAGCAATATTTATTGTATATTTAAGTCAAAATTACTATATTTTAATATTAGTCTTGAAACATGTTTGGATTTAATTAATGATTGCTAAACTTTAAGGAAAAATTCGTTTTTATGCTTAGTATAATTTTTACTTATTGAACTCAAAAGAAATTACCGAATTATATAATATAATTATAGAATCTTTAATCTATACATGAAATAATATAAAGTAAAGTAATATAAGAAAAATATAGAAACTGAATATTGGAAATCACTAACCAGGGATAGTAAAAATTAGTAACTGTGGATAGAAATTATTATTACTGTGTAGAAATTACTATATAGATTTGTAATAAATACAAAAGGAACGTGTTTATTACTCAAAGAAAGTATTTTTTTGGTACTGTATTTCAATTTTTGCTAATTGTCGGACCACCGTTCTCTCAGTGTACAATTAAGTTAAAATGAAATTGGAAATTAAAGTGACAAAAACTGAATTTATTTATTAGATGCTTCATTGAATCAAAGTTGTTGTGACGATTTTATTATAGAATTGCGATACAATAACATTCTTACACTAAGAAAAACGAAGCTACAAAATTTTATCAATATTTATTGTATATTTACGTAAAAATTACTATATTTGAATAGTAATCTTGAAACATGTTTGGATTTAATTAATTATTGCTAAACTTTAAGAAAAAATTCGTCTGTATGCTTAGTATAATTTTTACTTATCGAACTCAGAGGAAATTACCGAATTATATAATAAAATCTTTAATCTATATATGAAATAATATAAATCGCGTGTAATTATACAAAGTAAAGTAATGTAAGGAAAATGTAGAAACTGAATATTAGAAATTACTAACCAGGGATAGTAAAAATTAGTAACTGTGGATAGAAATTATTATTACTGTGTAGAAATTACTATATAGATTTGTAATAAATACAAAATGAACGTGTTTATTACTCAAAGAAAGTATTCTTTTGGTACTATATTTCAATTTTTGCTAATTGTCGGACCACCGTTCTCTCAGTGTACAATTAAGTTAAAATGAAATTGGAAATTAAAGTGACAAGAACTGAATTTATTTATTAGATGCTTCATTGACTCAAAGTTGTTGTGACGATTTTATTATAGAATTGCAATACAATAACATTCTTACACTAAGAAAAACGAAGCTACAAAATTTTATCAATACTTATTGTATATTTACGTAAAAATTACTATATTTGAATAGTAATCTTGAAACATGTTTGGATTTAATTAATTATTGCTAAATTTTAAGGAAAAATTCGTCTGTATGCTTAGTATAATTTTTACTTATTGAACTCAAAAGAAATTACCGAATTATATAATAGAATCTTTAATCTATACATGAAATAATATAAAGTAAAGTAATATAAGAAAAATATAGAAACTGAATATTGGAAATCACTAACCAGGGATAGTAAAAATTAGTAACTGTGGATAGAAATTATTATTACTGTGTAGAAATTACTATATAGATTTGTAATAAATACAAAAGGAACGCATTTATTACTCAAAGAAAGTATATTTTTGGTACTATATTCAGACCACAGTTTTGTCAGTGTACCTTGTCCTACATCCTCGCTTGTCATTCGCGACGAAATAACAAGAGCACTTGAAGAAGTTTGTCCATAAAAGGTTCCGTAGAATCTCGAACTAAAGGTAAATTGCATTGGATCCTGCTACGCTTCGTTTCACGGTCTTCCCGCTACCCTGTCACATCGCGCACTACGACTTTGTCTCTCCTACACCAGTTTAAATTCCCTAAACTCGTCACGTACGATTTGTTCGAACTTTGCTTTTACTTATAACTTCTCCGTTCACGCGATCCGCCGATACGGCCGCCGTTACCTGCGCCGGGGGTTCCGTCCCCCACGTCGTTCGTTGTAAAATGAACCACGATTTCGAAAAAAGTGGCCGACGGGAAGGAGACGGCACGGTACGGTGGCCGCGCGGATCGAAAGGAAGCGAGACGCGAGTATGTGATAAAATGAGTGTTTATTACGTGGGGGAGCGAGATATCGGGGGGGAAGGAACGACGGAACGAATGAGAAGTTGTCACATTTGTTTCGCCGCGATAAAGGGCGATGCGATATGCCGCCGAAAGTAAATTCGTCGGCCTCGGAGAGTGGCGAAAGTTGTTTACAAATTTCTCGATAGGAAGCGATAAAAACGGGGAAGAATCGGAGTAGTCGAATTTATTTCGTGACTGCCGAGTGATAAACCATTGAAGAAAAGAGACGGCGAGTATCGGATCACTTGGAAAGTTTAACGACAAGCAAAAACAGGATTCAGATACTCGTCGATTTAAAGAGGAAGGAATAACGAAGATTCCTTTTATATTCGAGCGAGAAAAGGTGACACGATTTCTCGTCACGCATGTTGGATTTCAAGATATACGAAACGGGCGCACGATTGGAATTCAAAGTTGTAATGGTGGCAGCCGCGATCTTCCAGAAAATAGGGACATACAGTGGACTAGAACGGTCTCTCTATCCCCGGTTGCGCAACTTTATACTTTAAATCCGCCCTATAAATATCACGCTCCTTTGGACGCCGGGGCTGGTTTCCGAAAGATTGGCTCGCGGTATCCTTCGTGGGAATCGCTCACCGCTTTGCGTCGATATATCAAGGGATGAAGCCCTTCTCCGATCCCCCACGAAACGATTCGTCATCCTCGTTTCTTGTAGAACAGGCCACTGGTTTTACGCGCCGTCCCCGATGCCTCTCTGTCATCGATAACCGAACCAAAGAAATGTATAATGCGACCCTCGCGCGTCTGTCCAATTTTATTAATTAGACTTCTTACGTTTTTTGTACGGCGAAAGTTGTACAATATTATTGCGGTATTTTTTACGCGGAAAGTGTCCCACGGTCGATATAGTGTCTTCATTTTTATAATTAACCAGCACGTAGGATAATTCTGACGTTTGATATCTCGTTAAAAAATTAAAATTCGTGATAATTGTATAAGGGCTGAATATAAAACTGGTGGGTTTCTTTTTTCTCTTCTTCGCACGTGCGAGTAATATTCCATCGATCGTTAAATGGATTAAATATAATATTTAAGTTTAGTAATTATAATTGACCTTTTTTAATTCGTAGCATTTCTGACTTTTTAGAAAAGTGAATTTTATTATAAGAATACTTTTGTGTATAATTAATGCGAGTTCTAGATCTCAGCAATACTTTTTAAATGAAAAAAGAGTTTATTTTAAGCTTTCAAGAATAGATAATTTTCCGTCATTTAAAACCACTAAATATAATATTTAAGTTTAGTAGTTATAATTGACTTTTTTTTAATTCGTGGTATTCTTGACTTTTTGGAAAAGTGAATTTTAAGAATACTTTTGTGTATAATTAATGCAAATTCTAGACCTCAGCAATACTTTTTAAATAAAACAAGAGTGTTTATTTTAAGTTTTCAAGAATAGATAATTTTCCGTCATTTAAAACCACTAAATATAATATTTAAGTTCAGTAATAATAATTGACTTTTTTTAATTCGTAGTATTCCTGACTTTGGAAAAGTGAATTTTAAGAATACTTTTGTGTATAATTAATGCGAGTTCTAGACCTCAGCAACACTTTTTAAATGAGAAAAGAGTGTTTATTTTATGTTTTCAAGAATAGATGATTTTCTGCCATTTAAAACCACGAAATATAATATTTAAGTTCAGTAATTATAATTGACTTTTTTTAATTCGTAGTATTCCTGACTTTTTAGAAAAGTGAATTTTAAGAATACTTTTGTGTATAATTAATGTGAATTCTAGATGTCAGCAACACTTTTTAAATGAAAAAAGAGTGTTTATTTTATGTTTTCAAGAATAGATAATTTTCTATCATTTAAAACCACACATGCAGACCTTATCTTTTCTCTTCTTCTCACATGCGAGTAATATTCCATCGATCGTTAAATGGATTAAATATAATATTTAAGTTTAGTAGTTATAATTGACTTTTTTTAATTCGTAGCATTTCTGACTTTTTAGAAAAGTGAATTTTATTATAAGAATACTTTTGTGTATAATTAATGCGAGTTCTAGACCTCAGCAATACTTTTTAAATGAAAAAAGAGTGTTTATTTTATGTTTTCAAGAATAGATGATTTTCTGCCATTTAAAACCACTAAATATAATATTTAAGTTCAGTAATTATAATTGACTTTTTTTAATTCGTAGTATTCCTGACTTTTTAGAAAAGTGAATTTTAAGAATACTTTTGTGTATAATTAATGCGAATATCTAGATCTCAGCAACACTTTTTAAATAAAAAAAGAATGTTTATTTTAAGTTTTCAAGAATAGATAATTTTCTATCATTTAAAACCACACATGCAGACCTTATCTTTTCTCTTCTTCTCACATGCGAGTAATATTCCATCGATCGTTAAATATAATATTTAACTTCAGTAATTATAATTGACTTCTTTTAATTCGTAGTATTTCTGACTTTTTAGAAAAATGAATTTCAAGAACACTTTTGTGTATAATTAATGCAAATATCTAGACCTCAGCAACACTTTTTAAATGAAAAAAAGAGTGTTTATTTTAAGCTTTCAAGAATAGATAATTTCCCGCCATTTAAAACCACACGTGTAGACCTTTAATCTCGCACGGGATACCTTGAAAAGGGAACAACGACAAAACAGAGGAGATACATATGTATCACGAGGATCAATCGCGACTCTTCCCCCGTTCTCGAAAAAACAGAAGAGGAGCGAGCTGGAACGGTGAAACAATTGTTTGCCGATGCAAACGTTTAATTTATATCAGTCGATTCAACAAGTGCTCCAGTCACGTTCATCGGATTATCGGAATTCTTTCGTTTCTTCCACGAGCCGCGCCGCGTGTGTCCGCGAGGCTGTAATGATTTATCGACTCCGGAATCGCCACTAATCCTGTTGACGCTCGGTCCCTCTCCACGGGTCCCGTTTCCCCTTCACCTTCGCTTTCGTCCCATTTTTCGCGCGTAAAAATTCACCGCGCTCTCCCGGCTTCCACTCCCGTGGGAACGACCGAGCCAAATCGAAGATGGAATGTTAAACAGTGAAAGGGTTAGGCACCGCGCGCGGTGTCGTCGACGGTTCGTTGAAATACACCGACAGCAGGCGAACCGTCTAGCTAGGCGGTCGCCCAACCTCTCCTCAGTCAGGCGCTGCGCGCATTTAGATAAGTTAAACTATAAATTAGACGGATCACTGGTAGCTACTCGGGGAAATGTTGTTGGTGCCTGAATATGTATGATTTATACAAGGAACCCGACTCACCGATATAATTCCTGAACTCCAGGCGTTGGCGAATCGCGAATCCGGAATGGGCCCTCCCTTCACCGTTCAATCTTCGTTCGATGGTAATAGGGGGTGCATGCCTATAGCTATCGCACGTCCCGTTCGCTTCGGTACAACCGAATAAAATAACGCTACCTTTTTCCTCGCCTATTGAGATCGTTCGAAATCTTTGTTGATGAAAATTTGTAGACTGTTTTCAAAATGTATTCAACTCAAAATGTTGAAGTCAAACATTTTTTATAAGATATTATAACACAAGTATGAAATACAAGTTTCGTCCTTCAGTTACGATCTCGAGTCGAAAAAATAATTATGGTTTTGAACCTATTTATCCTACAC
The DNA here is from genome assembly GCA_019453355.1 of Ceratina japonica. Classification (NCBI taxonomy): domain Eukaryota; kingdom Metazoa; phylum Arthropoda; class Insecta; order Hymenoptera; family Apidae; genus Ceratina; species Ceratina japonica. Next base: position 42,997 of record SMSR01012083.1, read on the forward strand.
TGAGAAAAACGAAGCCACAAAATTCTAGCAATATTTATTGCATATTTAAGTGAAAATTACTATATTTGAATAGTAATCTTGAAACATGTTTGGAATGTTTTTAATTCTCTCAGTGTACAATTAAGTTAAAATGAAATTGGAAATTAAAGTGACAAAAACTGAATTTATTTATTAGATGCTTCATTGAATCAAAGTTGTTGTGACGATTTTATTATAGAATTGCGATACAATAACATTCTTACACTAAGAAAAACGAAGCTACAAAATTTTATCAATATTTATTGTATATTTACGTAAAAATTACTATATTTTAATAGTAGTCTTGAAACATGTTTGGATTTAATTAATTATTGCTAAACTTTAAGGAAAAATTCGTCTGTATGCTTAGTATCATTTTTACTTATTGGAATCAAACGAAATTACCGAATTATATAATAAAATCTTTAATCTATATATGAAATAATATAAATCGCGTGTAATTATACAAGGTAATGTAATATAAGGAAAATGTAAAAACTCAATACTGGAAATCACTAACTGAGGATAATAAAAATTAGTAACTGTGGATAGAAATTATTATTACTGTGTAGNCTGAGAACGCTCGAAATCTTTGCTAATGAAAATTTGTGGAGTGTTTTTAAAATGTATTCAACTCAAAATGTTGAAGTCAAAGATTTTTTATAAGATTTATAACACAAGTATAAAATACAAGTTTCGGCCTTCATTTACGATCCTGAGTCGAAAAAATAATTATGGTTTTGAACCTATTTATTCTACACTGAGAAAAACAAAGCCACAAAATTCTAGCAATATTTATTGCATATTTAAGTCAAAATTACTATATTTGAATAATAATCTTGAAACATGTTTGGAATGTTTTTAATTCTCTCAGTGTACAATTAAGTTAAAATGAAATTGGAAATTAAAGTGACAAAAACTGAATTTATTTATTAGATGCTTCATTGAATCAAAGTTGTTGTGACGATTTTATTATAGAATTGCGATACAATAACATTCTTACACTAAGAAAAACGAAGCTACAAAATTTTATCAATATTTATTGTATATTTACGTAAAAATTACTATATTTTAATAGTAGTCTTGAAACATGTTTGGATTTAATTAATTATTGCTAAACTTTAAGGAAAAATTCGTCTGTATGCTTAGTATCATTTTTACTTATTGGAATCAAACGAAATTACCGAATTATATAATAAAATCTTTAATCTATATATGAAATAATATAAATCGCGTGTAATTATACAAGGTAATGTAATATAAGGAAAATGTAAAAACTCAATACTGGAAATCACTAACTGAGGATAATAAAAATTAGTAACTGTGGATAGAAATTATTATTACTGTGTAGAAGTTACTATAAAGATTTGTAATAAATACAGAAGGAACGTATTTATTACTTAAAGAAAGTATTTTTTTGGCATTATATTTGAATTTTTGATAATTGTCAGACCACTGTTTTCTCAGTGTACAAAAGGATATGGAGGTCGAAATTATATCTTGAGGAATATAAGAGTAAATTTAACTCTAATTTGAACCTATCGTCATTATGTCCGCTTATAAAGTAGATCTAAAATAGAGTTTATTAAATATTATTTAGACCCTCAAGTCTTACTTCAAGAGTTTTGGAAAAGATCCTATAGGTTCGTACTAGTATTTATAGAACCTAACATTTATCCTCAAAAGTCAATTGGCTGGCAAAACTTAAGGAAATATGCACTGAGAAGACCTCATGACACCTACGTTTTTTTGGCTCATATTGTAGATCAAGAATCTCTTTTACGTTCACTCATTTTATGGCGAAATTATCTTATCTTTCTTTAACAATTTTTGTAAACGAATAATACAAACTTTTGCTTTGTTACTGTATAAAAAGAATTCTATTGTATAAATTAGATTGTTTTAAAGCCTTTTTTAAAATTTATAATATAAAGTATAAGAATAAAGAGAATTATTCATTTTAGAGAATTATGCATATCAGATTCAAATGCGCATAGTTTGTCAAATAATTTTATATAACACAATAAAATATTTCAGAGGATCCTAAAAAAATCTTATAAACCCTTAAATAAGCCTTTAGGTTCTAATCTCTTACTTGGAGAACTAAATTCTAAGTACTTTCGTGAACGAACTGAAGATCCTTAAAGTCTAAAATATAATTTAAGATTTTTCCAGGGACTTATAGGTTCTGATTAGAGTTATATCAAATATTAACTTCTGAGATAACTCTACTAGTTCTACTTTTTAGATCTAATAGACCTAAACTGGAATACATGTAGGTTTAGAAGATTCAAATTATAGTTAAGTTTTCAACTCGGGATGTCTATCTTCCGGTATATTATCTTGAAAAATCAAGGAAAGAGATCGAGAACAGTGGACGGTGGATGAGGAAAAAGTTTTCTACGGGAAGAGTGGCTGAGGGCAACGAAGAGACGGGGACTGCTGTCGGTCGGGTGCCGCGTCTTCCCAGACTGTCGCTAATGGCATCGTTATTTTAAAATACCACGATCATATTTCCCCGTGGCCCACCAAGAATATGCTACGGCGTATCGAACTTAATCTACGCCGAACCGTTTTGTCTCTCTCAACCCCCCCGAGCCGCGCCGCGTACGTCACCGGGAAACGATCCCCCGGAATCTAAATCATGTAAGGATTACGACGATGCGGCACAGAAGCGGCGGAGGATCAGAAGAGGGCCAGGGGGGGGGGGCGGAAGACGATCCACGCCCGGCCAACTCGCATTTTGGAAACATTTAAATTCTTATACGCGAATAAATAGCAAGAATTTTACGCGCGATAAAATATAGATTTCCTACGGGGCTGCCGGGAGCGTTGCGCCGCGCCGCCTCGTCTCGGCGAGGGTGGAAGGACGCGCGCGGTCATAAAATCATTGATATGAAAATATAGTCTTTTCACCGGGCCTCCCCTGTCCTGCCGTATTCCTTTCCCCGTGACGAAATCGTCCGACCGAGAGTCGGGCAAGGAGAAAGGGACCCAGTGGTAACCATAGGGAAACAGAGACCGTCGTGTCAATTCGAGGTCCATTGTTTTTTCGAATAACAGACATTGCTGCTGATAAGTAGTTAATTTGTCACGCAGGCGATTTGTAATAATAATGATCGAATAATCGTTGGTACTAAATGTTTGATACATATTTATTTGCATTAAATAAATCAAAAACATGAATAGATATAAAAATGTACTATAGTTATAATGCAAGTAAGGCAATATAGTCACAATATTCATCTAGAAGAAGTGTTTGTAAAGGGCGCCGAGATCACAAAGACATACAGTGACTACTAATATTATCGGTGCTATCCGCNTCGTTGGTACTAAATGTTTGATACATATTTATTTGCATTAAATAAATCAAAAAGATGAATAGATATAAAAATGTACTACATATAGTTATAATGCAAGTAAGGCAATATAGTCACAATATTTATCTAGAAAAAGTGTTTGTAAAGGGCGTCGAGATCACAAAGACATACAGTGACTACTAATATTATCGGTGCTATCCGAACTCACCAGTTAATGCTTGCATATAAAATAATAGAAGAGAAAGTAGTGAACAGAAATTATGATGTGAAATAAAAATTTCTTGTGCTAATTCCAGTCATCTATTATAACTGATTTCTAAATGAAACAATAAATAAAGTTCTACAATCATATAAATATAATCCTATATTTTGTATTAGTTTAATTA
>SMSR01012085.1:6869-17206 GCA_019453355.1 Ceratina japonica
GTGACACTAAAATAAGAGTTATTTCAAGTAAATTACGAAAGTACAGAGTTTAAACTTTTGCGGGTGGAATTATGTACAGTGCATATATTCTGCACTATATTCTGTAAATTTATCAAAGCTCATCATCGAGAAAATATCTTGGCCGTTAATTTGTGAATTCAGCTTCGTTTACGATGCAGCAAGGAGTGCATTAAATTATGTTAGGGACCTACTAAGTAGGGACTGGACACTTACCTAAAATTGCTGGAAGTTAGTGCAGCTTATCAAAAATCATTACATCGGTGTCCAGTCCCTAAATTACGTTTTTTTCATTATGTAGTGCATATTCACCCGCAAAAGTTTAAGGCCTGTTTCGTAATTTACTTGAAATAACTCTTATTTTAGCGTCACAAAGGCGTAAAGCGTAAAATAAAACACGTATACTTATACATTGGAACGCACACATAGTTACTAAGTACATCAATAATTGAGGTCCCACCTTAACAGTAAGTACCGACTATGAATACCGAGCTCCGTCTCGAATCCGCGAAACTACTAATGTGATAATTAATAGCGCATGGGAATGATACGATATTACGCAGAAAGTACGACGCCACATTTATTTTTTCAACTAGCGTTTCGTAATACTACGTTCACGTGTGGAGATACTAGAGAGATTTTGCGAGAGAATTAAAGAAACGGATACGAGAACGAGAGAGGAGAGGAGGGAAGAGGAGAATGGGAAACGACGGGGGTAGAAAATCGGACCGAGATCCGGGATAATTCTCGTCTTTTGGCCCATTCTCATGTAGTAAGTGCAATTAACCGCTTGTCCTCTTCGAGGCGCACGACTTGTAAAGTTGCAGGGGTCCCATTTGAAGATCGCAACCTCTTGAAACCTCACGTTTCTCAAATTTATGTCTCGATTATATACTACTTATGGTTGTTTAGCCGTTTCGTTGGAAGCTCGTCAAGTGGAACCCCTTGGCTCGTGTCATCTAGAGGGTGCGTGTGTGCGTGCTTATCCGCGGGCGAGATAAAGAATACGAGAACGAGAGCTGCTCAATTCTTGGAACGTTCAAAGAGAAGAGAAGGAAAGAAACAAATTGAGGCAGCTGGACTCGTCGCGCCCGGCGACCTTCACTCACCGTTTTGTTAGCTAGATCTATTTTCTTTTTTTAATATCGTTTGTTTCGTTAGCGTTTGCCGATCGAATCACGCATTTGATGCAGCGTTTGGAAAAGACGTCAGTTCTGTTTTGGACAGAGTCGTCGGAGGCATTCGATCGATTCACGTCCCCGTTTTTCTTTTTTTTCGCTGCATTTTTTTTAGAAAATTTCTCGACGGGTCACCGCTGATTGTATACCACGTGATCTTTGTATGATTCTTTTTCCGTTAGACAATCTTTATTTCTTCGTTTGTTAGTAATTTTTTTTAAAAGAGCATCGTTTATTTTTTTTCGTTTAGCGACGTGCTCCTCGAGTTATGCCCGTTCCGGACGGACTTTCATTTTTCTTTGATTTTTAAATTTATTATCATTTTTTAATTGTTGCTTAATTACCGTCCAGCTGCAATCATTGTCCTTAATCAGTCGTCCTCCGAGCTGGAGACGAACTCGAATTGTACTGATTTGTCGATTCACTATTATTATTATTATTATTATTATTATTATTATTATTATTATTATTATTATTATTTCTTTTTTTTCCTTTTTTTTTCTGTCTGATTTTCTTATTTATTGTTATCGCCGCCGAATCACGGCTACGCGAACGTTATTCGTCGATCGATTTTGTTACTTACGTCTTTTCTCTTTCCTTTTGCAAACTGCAAAGTGCAGCTCTTTTCCAACGACAATTTCCAATTTTCTAAAGTCGTTCATTCTTGCTTCGAAGCTAGAAATCAAAAGGCAAGACTCGAGGATTTAATTTGAAATTACTTGGAGAATAATCGAAGTTGTCGTTGTATTCCTTCGCGATTACTGAAATTTGTTTAGCTAATTGAAGAGAGAGAGAGAGAGAGAGAGAGAGAGAGAGAGAGAGAGAGAGATAGGCGAGGTCCCTTTAATTTTACAAATAAATAGGGACGCAAATTGAGAGACAAAACAGAAAGAGAGAGAGAGAGAGAGTGTTAGAGTGAGAATGGGAGAGATTATATGCCGAATATGCGATAACTAATTCCGTATTAATCGATGTAAACGAATGGAAAACATTAATTTTTATCGAGACAATTACTTGGAGTTCAATAAATTTGATGCCATGAAACGGATGGGTGATGATGACTAGCGTGACAGAGGCGATTCTTTTTCAATCAAATCAATTGATTGAACATTTTTGCACTGAGGAATTTACGATTTTAGGTCCAATCGTCTTTGGACACTGATGGATTATGGTCCTTTCAATCTCTTTGCGTTCACGATGTAAGCAGGCCAACTAAAATTATTGCAAAGATAAATACTACCAAGCAAAAGACAGTTTGGACATTTTTGCTTAATAATGTTGTTATTAAGTTAATCGATTTTCCTCTCGATTTTAATAACTACACTGTTAAAAATTTTTCGTTGATATGTGTTCAATATACGAAAAACTTAAATTTAATGTATTATTTTTCATGTAAAGTGCATTAAATTTAATGATACTTTTAACAATGTAGTATAGGAAAGGTCAGGAATTGAATTGAGGAAAAGCATTGAACTAATTATAATAATTTTAAGCAAAAATTTTAGAAGACGTCTTTTGATACTTAAATAGTTTCTTAGTAATCTCTATAAACTAATTGTATTTATGGAGCAAATTCCATAATAAGGATTCGTTGTAGTATAATGTTTGCAATAATTTGTTTGTCGGCCTAAACTTCGACGTTTCCTCGTGAGTTTTCTAATTATTTTCGCGATTTTTCCAACGTTTGTCAGTTTTTCTGACAAACTCGTTCCCTAAGAATTACGGATGCCGGTTTCATCTGTAAAAGCGGATTAGAAAACACAGATACCGTGAAGTGAAGAATGGTAGTAATTTTGAATCGATTTTGTGCTTAGTTGTAGTATGCAAATTCGACGAAAAGGCTTAAGGTAAGGAGGGACTTGGTCACGGAGTTTCATGGGTGAAAAAAGTGTGGATAGTGAAAATAAAAGAGGGTAGGTAATTGAAGAATGGAATTTTGAAAGAGACCTTTGAGGGATGAGGAAAGCGGGAGAGAGGATGAGATCTGAACAGGAGGAAGTGTGTAAAGTCGACGATGACGATAATGGATCACCTATTGGATTTCATGAGTGCAATTCGATTGATCGAAGGATCGGAGGACGTCTGCAACGTGTTTAAAAGTCATAATCGCGTACGTGGTTCTTGTAACAGGAAGTAATAACTAATTCAACCTGAATTCACCCAAACGAGATATGAAAGGAGGATAAAAGGAGGAAAATCGAGAGATATCGATCAAAGTATTGGAACTGTACTAATCAATCCTTGATTCCAGCTCGAGCATCAATTCCTTAGGTTGATAAACGGACTTTCAAAAACGTCTGATCACCTGAAGGAGGCTAACAAATTTCCAATCCCAAACATCAGACACCGAGAAACGTATAAACCAGAGTTCAACTAAAATCTATAAATTCTATCTGAGAAATTAGAAATAAATTGAAAATGTTTGATATTGAAGTGATATTGAGATGACTTGGAAGTAAAAGATAAATTGATTGATATTGAACTGATGTTGAAAGAACCTGGAAGTTAAAGATAAATTGATGTTGAGAGGACTTGGAAGTTAAAGATAAATTTATGTTCGATATTGAATTGATGTTGGGAGGACTTGGAAATTAGAGATGAACTGATATTTGATATTAAATTGATATTGAGAGGATTTGGAAATTAAAAATAACTCGATGTTTGATATTCGATTGATGTTGAGAGGACTTGGAATTAAAAATACCTCGGTGTTTGATATTGAATTGATGTTGGGAGGATTTGGAAATTAAAAATACCTCGTTGTCTGATATTGAATTGATATTGAGAGGATTTGGAAATTAAAAATAACTCGACGTTTGATATTGAATTGATATGACTTTGAAGTCTAATTTGAAAGGCAGTTGGATAAGAACTCTGCCGAATGTCATTTAATCGTAATTGAGGGAGCCATCGACACGTGGACCTATTTGCCAAAGAGAATGTCAATCGTTTCTTCAATGTTCGTCTATCGTTTCTTCCAGAGTCGGATAATGAAAGTGTACCGTCGCCGGTAAAACCGCAGCCGAGGGTCTCCTACTGCAAGACCTACGAGGAGATCCGTTTGGAGGAGATCCAGGCCGAGAGCGCGGCCTACTACTCCTACCCAGCTTATTACAATCAGAGCGCCGTGGCCGGCGGTAAAATGAGGATTAGGAGGACCAAGAGGATCTGCCACTACCCGCCAGTTAACAAAGATACCAAACAGGACAAAGGACTGGACTTCGAGGTGCTGACCCTGGAAGAGATCCGGCGCCGGAAGAGACGGAAGCTCGTTCAGGAGAAGGAAGCACCCGAAGCCGAAGAAAAACCGACGAACGAGCCTTCGGAGGAGGCCGGGGAAGACAACAATTCCGGGGAATTCTTAAAAGACGCTGTCAAGACTATGACCGAACTGAGAGACACTTGTTCTGGCAGAGGTGTCAAGAGGTCGTTGGACGACCGCGAGGAAGAAGACACTGCCAGATACAAAATCAGATGTACCGAACGTTGTGCTGATAACGTTCCTCCAGTTAAACTGAGGAGATCGAAGAAGCATCGTTCTTCTTCCGATGGCGAAGACGAAGAGGTGACGCCTCTCCCGACAACGGGAGGCGAAGGGAAGACTGACAAAATAAAGAGAAACTTGTTCAATTCTATGGAGAGATTAGATGATTCAGAGAGTGTGACTAAGAAAAACGAAGTCGAGGTCAGGCTGTGTGACAGCAGCACGGACGAGGGTCAAAGGGCTTTGGAAAACATCGAGAGGACGACTGAAATTAAGCCAAGCGCAATGGAAGAGTTGAAGGACACTTGTGACAGCCTGGCGAACGACGAAGAGTACCTGACGTTGGATATGGGATCGGACGATATCATAAAAGACATCGATGCCTTGCTCGTCGAGAAGAACGCCGTCTAGAAGAGGTTTTCGCCTGCCAGGCGAGGAATCTGTGCTTTCTTCGTCTTGGTAAATCTCGTTAATTTATTTTTAATTAAATTAATGAGATTCTTGAGTCGTATAAATTCGGTCCGTGAATTAGTTCAATCGCGTCGAGGTTTTTATCGAGGAAGCAAAAATTCTTGTGATTTATACAAAATTCATAGACGATTTTATCGAGACCAATTTTATTACTCGTGCAAAATTATATATGTTTAATATTATTTTTTGTTGTAGAAGTCATTTTTTTATTTACCACCTAAAATTGGTTCGATTAAACATCGTCTATTTATCAAGTAGACTTACTCTTGCTTGATGATATAAAATTCGACACTTCGAGTTTCTTGGATGAAACAAATTCTAAGAGAAATTCAATTCTATATCATCAAACAAGACCAAGTGTTAATACTCTAATATTCTAAACTAAGTTTTAGGCGAAAATTCTTGTGATTTGCACAAAATTCATACACGATTTTATCGAAACCAATTTTACTGTTCATGGAAAATAATTATTAAATCGTACGAAGAATACATATTTAATATATCATATTTAATATTATTCTCCGTTGTAGAGATCATTTTTTATTTACCATCTAAAATTGTTTCGATTAAACATCGTCCATGAATGAGGCAATCATAAAAATTTTACGTTTGTTTCAATACAATAAGTACAATAATAATAATAATTTAAGAGAAAATACTGCGAAAAAATACTCGTAGTATTTTAAATTATTATTATTATACGTATTTTATTGAAATAAACGTAAATACACGAATGCGTTTCATTCAGTGTCTTTTCAAACTCACAGTATTTTAAATAATTATTATTATACGTATTTTATTGAAATAAACGTAAATTACTTGTAAATCGCGCACGCGTTATAGATTTTAGATAACTTTAGAAGTTAGTCGACTTTCACGAGATTTAAATAGGAAATGTTTTTTTCTTACCTTTGATGTTTGATCTTTTCGTCAACATCTCGTGAAAGTCAACCAACTAACTAAATACATATACTTAAATTCGTATTTTAATTCAGTTTTATATGAAATCATTTTTAAATATCAGACTCCTAGTGACCTGCATAGTTGAATTCCGGTGTTTTAGTTGAAATTGTTGGAACTAGTTTCAAAAAATCAATTTCTACTTTTAGAGAATAATATTATTTGGAATTGTTGATTTCGAAGTGTGATTTAAAGAAGAGAATTCCTATTTTTATCCGATTTTATTACAGATTGAATATTTTATCGTTTAATTAACTTCGTTCATATCGATCAAGTGCAAAAAACTTCTGTTCTTAATTAGTCATTAATTTCTGTTCATCTTAAAGTCTTATTAATAGCGTCGATCTATACTTGTTTCAAACACAGCATGAATTTACATAAAATATTAATAAATTTTTCTGAAAGTTCAATTATGATCTATTCTAAATTCAATTTTCGATCAGCCTAAATATTCTCAGGTAGTAAATTGTACAAAAATTGTTGCACGCCTTCGGGTTCGTCGAAGCAATAATTAATTAAGAGAGATTCCAGCGAGCTCGACGCTGTTTCTTCTTCTAGACTTTATATAGATTCTAGTGATTAACTACCTGGTGAGAAGCGACGAATTTCGTGCTCGATTCCCTCGATATTCTTCGCTTGTCTCATGAGTGGTGTTGTTTCCCCACTTTTAACAACGGATAATATGAGGATCTTTTCACGCGGTTGTATATAAGTATTGAATTAGAATAAATACACGATTGTTACATTTGCAAACTATTCATTGTTCGTTCTTGTCCCTCTCCTCCACAAAAATCCATGTCAGAATTTCATATGTTTTTTAATGTGAAATTAATTTTTGGGATTATCTCAGTTTCGTTTGTTGCAATTTATTCATTAATTTTGAAGATTATGGGATTTGATCTAGTTTTATGTTTTTAATTAAAGTTTGGGGGATTTATTGGAACTTAATTTTGAATACAAGGTTTTAAGATAAGTTAATTGATGTCAGTTTATTAAATCAAGAGAAAGTCTGAATTCAATTAAAAATTTCATATCAGAATTTCATACGTTTTTAAGTATGAAATTAATTTTTAGGATTATGGGCTTTCATCCAGTTTTATATTCTTAATTAAAAAAAGTTTGGGGGAATTTATTGGAACTCAGTTTTGAATACAAGCTTTTAAGGTAAGTTGATGTCATTTTCTTTATTAAATCAAGAGAAAATTATAGTATCAATTCATTGAAAAATTAAAAAAAAAGACTACCAATCGTTTGTTACTTCCTCTTATCGAAATTCAGGATTTCATTCGTAATTAAGAAAATAATTATTATAATCACTTCAATTTTATCCATTGCATGTTTTTCCATAAACTCAGAATTTCAGACGTTTTTAACTATGAAAATAATCACTATAATCGCCTCAATTTTACTTATATCAATTTATTCATTAATTCGTAAAATTAAAGAATTTAATCAGGTTTTATACTTTCCCATAAGAAAAGTTTCGACGAATTTATTTGAATTCATTTTCATATACAAGCTTTTAAGGTAAGTTGACGTCACTTTCTTTAAATAATAATATACCTTTTAACGTGCTAAAACTTGCTAAAACAGAAGAACTTCGATCGGACCACAGATTTTCATCGCACAAAAGTGAAACTCTCAATCATAACTCATCATTACGTAAAAAACAAAATCTGTATTCAGATCGGGGCTATTATTTAACAGACAGAAATTGAGAGGTGTGGTGTGGAATATTGATTCATATTTAAATGCACACACTATTTATTTCGAATGCATAATCGTACGGTTAACATACCTGGTTTCGCGTTTCAATGACATTTTTTTTTTTGGTTGATCAAAAATGTTCGGATATAAACGATGCCGAGTCGATCTTGTTTTCTCTTCTTACTTGGGATACTTGCTGGGGTGAGAAGGGGGGGGGGGCGCGGTGGATTAGAATCAACTATAATAATTATAAATGTCGATATCTTTACGGTGTACACACAACAAACGTTCAATTACTCTCGCTTCCGGCTTCTCCTTACACGAATATAAATAATACCGACTTAAAAACTATTTTTTTATGTACCTTCTTCCCTTGTCTCGCGCTCGCAGAAGTTGCCTATTTCGAAACTGCCTTTATTTATTTTTCTCTTAAGATTCGCCCTCGTCGTTTTACAGATTTTCGGAAAAATTACATCCGCGAGAGGGGCGGAGGTCTGCCTATAATCGTGACCCCCCGCGAAGGGAGACAATAATGAGTGCCCTAATGACTAACTTACACCGCGAAAATTGTTGTACAATTTCATCATCTCTCTCTCTCTCTCTGCTTTATACAATTGAATCGCCATCGCCGATCTCGTCGCTCCACCGATATGAATTTCTCTCGCCACCTTCGACGCTCGATAATTTTTAATCTATGTTACAATAAATAAAATCGCCGCGTTGGAAATCGGAGATCGCGGCCGGCGATCGATCTCTGGTTAAATTATAAACGATTTGCACTGGCTGAACGAGAACCGTCCGATCTTCTCCGCGATTTATTTACGTTTTTATACAATCTCCTTGCGCGTTGCAAGAAAGTACGTAGAACGTCGGATACATTTTTTTTTTATCGCTTTCTGACTATTGTGTAAAATAGTTTGAAGGAGTAATTCTGTTTAGTAGCGATGGGGTCGAGGCTCGCTTCAGATTTTCTGAAATTATCGTTCTTTGCAAATAACTGCTTGTCTATTGCGGCTAGGGAAAAATGTTTCCGACAAAAGTTGTAGATACAGTCGAAAGCTATGAATGAAGTCTTATGCAATTTTTGTGTATGTCTAACGGTTTAGGAGTATTTGACGAAAAACGAAAATTTTTGTCAAAAGTTTCGACTGGATTTCGTCAGTATCAATAAAATGTTAATTATTCGTACATAACTCGTTAACTATTAAAGTTAGAAGAACAATGCATAGAACCTTTCTTGTAGAGGACGTCAGTACCTAAAACTTTTATCTGAAGCATTTTTCAAAATTCTTTCAATTTACCGAGATTTCGCCAATAATGAAACCTTGTTGAAAGTAAATTGGATTTTTTAGTAAATATTGAACTCGACTCCATTGTTACTCAGAAATAGACTCGAAAATCTTGTACTTTCTGATCAGACGACATAAAAGCGTGCTGAACCCGTGCCAACGTTCCACGTACATTCACCTCATAAGAAACAATAATACGATTTGACCACGAAGCTAAACGTATTTATTATTTCGATAGTTGCCGACTTCAAACAAATTCGATTTTTAAAATCGGTCACTTTAACGTCCACGAAGACTTCTAAGCTTATTGATTCCCGCTGGTAGATAAATGAAGGTACGCACGTGCGTCGGTACCTTGGCTACCGTTTAATCAATCAATCAATTAATTATCGAAACGAAAGACATTCCGTCGAATACCGCTGACAATAGAAAAGAATCTCAGCAGCGTCAGAATTTGTCGGGTCATCAATGGTGTCGTCATGGACTACCAAAAATGATCGCCGAGCTGGCCGCCGCTTCAACAGATTTAGTATGATTTTAATTAAACAAATATTGCAACTCTCGACTGGTGCATCTATTAAAAATATTGTAATTCTGTCCAAACTATTTCTTCTATTATCTCAAGAAATTCATTGGAATTAGACTATTTTTTTTTAAAAAAAATTCGGGAATTTTGCAAACTTCCTCCAGGCACGAGAATTGTTGATTGAGGAAGTGAATGGTTTCTCACCTGTACGAGTCAGGCATGCTGGGTATCCCAGGGTAAACAGCTGTGGGCGCGAAGCCGTGGTGTATCCTAGGCGGCGATGGGGGTGCCTGGGGTGGTGGTTGTCCAGCCAAAATGCTGGACGCGGGCGGAGGTGTCGGATGTCCGCCGCCGACCAGACTCACCCCGCCCGGATGCTGCTGCTGCTGCTGTTGTTGTTGTTGCTGCGACTGTTGCTGTTGCTGCTGTTGCTGCTGCGGTTGCTGATGCTGCGGGTTGTCCCTCCGTTGCGTACGCAATTTCTCTTCGCGCCGCCACTTTGCCCGCCGATTCGAAAACCACACCTGAGTTAGTGAACGAGAAGACAGACGAAGATACAGGTCAATCGCTAGGCTACAGGTTACGCCTAATCTCTCGCATAAGTTAATCATTTCTATAATATAGAGTCTATTGTTCTTTTGTTGTTTTGTGAATTGGAAGAGATTCTGATAGGATTCTCGATTTTTATCCTTTATGGGTTTCAA
>SMSR01012085.1:29019-43780 GCA_019453355.1 Ceratina japonica
CCCCTCGGGCCCAGCCCTCCGCGACCCGTCCCGTCCATTCTTTTTCCCGAGCCAGCCGGTGAATGGCCGTTACTAACGCATCATGGCCGGCTATTGTCACTGGCTGGCTTTTCTAGTCGATTTCAAAATGATAATCGCGAGCGAGGCGAGAGGGGTTGCGAGGTGTCACGCCGGAACGAGTGGCCCAATGTGCGAGATCTTTTTCGGTGCTCCCCCTAACCGGCCGGGTGCCACCACCCCTCGGGATTCACCTATGGGGTGAGCCCGACGTCCCGTGACTGTCACCAACTTTCACGGATTACACGCCGCCGCTAAAAACTGCCCTGACCACGCCTAGCTGCACCATGAAATCTCACTTATTCCCTCTGACGAATTACCCCGTACGATTTCATCCCCCTCTCCCCCACGCCTGCTACTTCAAAACGTACCATTTCCCTTTCTGAACGCTCAGACAGGATGGTTGCTCCAACTCCAAGGTTGCAGTTTATAAAAAATCTCTTCTCTTTCTACGTTTCGCTTAAAACAATCTAATCTAACCATGTTTTTTTTTAATTAAGTCCTCCATCATTGGTCAGACGGCCCTGAAATGGCCCCCTCGGAATTTCAGACCCTACAGTTCGTTAGTCGGAGTTGTAAAAGATTCTATAATATTTTTTGTTATTTCAAGAATCAAATATATTTTTTTCATAATTCTTTTTCAAAATTCTTTTATCTTTGAGTTTGAGTGAAGAACTACTTCAACCATTTCTAAACCTTGCAATTTTTAGAAGAAATGATCAGATGGTTCAACTCCAGCGTCGCAAGTATAAGGAATTGCACTAACGAAATTCCGGTGTAAAAAGTGGTACAATAAGTCAGATGTTCCCGTCCAGAAGGGAGTGTCGCAAAAAAGAAGCTACGGAGGGGTGTAAATAAAAGTAGGTGAACGGCGGTCGGTATTACGCGTTATTAGGCGACCCTTAAGCGCGTCGGCCGTTTTCGGCGAATTTTCGGGGCCCGATGACTTCGACTCCGGTCCGATGAGCACCGCCGAATAATCCGGCTAACATCTGTATCATCGCCGGCTATTCTGCCATTCGACGCGGAGGGAACCGCGCATCTGGCCTCCCTTCCCACGTACCCTTATACTCTCCCGTCCCTCCGCCGTGCGACCCTACAAACTTATTCCGCGTTTCAGGTACTATGTATAATAATTCATCCTAATCACTGCAGGGACCATCAGCGAACTCAGACTTTTTATACTAGTAGGAGTTTACACCCTCGTGGACTCTACTTTATGAATTATTATACATAGAATAACAGAATATAGAACGAGTAGGATAATTTTTGATGGGAAGATGGAAGTGCCAACAAAAATGAATCAGTTCGTGAAAATTTGATTCTATTTTCAAGTACGTCCGAATACTTATTAATAGGAGTCGGTAGACGCGGGGGCGGGAGAACACCGGCAGCAGTTTGAATGCTACGCTTATTTGAATAGAGTCGAAAGTACGGTCTATTTGTATTCATAAGATACTAGGTTGAACGGCGCGTTAACGCGTTCATTGAATGGGCGCCGGGTAACAAAATGTACGATCGCCCGTTTCTTTCCAACCATTTAACATTAGCTGTTGCTCTTTTACGGTCCATCATACTTCGCCGCCATGGAAACATTATGACGGAAAAGCGCGTTACAACCCGGGCGGGAACGAGCCAACGTTAAACAACGTCCGAGTCACTACAAATTAACTACTCGGAGTTATGCGCCGCGTTTTAATCCCGCCGGATTTATTCAAAGGTTACGTTTTTATTACTAATGAAAACGACGCTGCTGCCTGGGTTTTATATACGAGTTTCTGCTGTTTGAAAACCGGCCATTTCGTTTGGTAGGTTTAGTGGTAAAATTGCTGTTTCCCATTGCCTTTAATTATAACAATAATAGTGTTTCTCATAATCGACGAGGAAATTGCTATACATTTTTCGTTGGAAATCCAGCCTAAAATTGTAGGTTTAGTTCTAAAACTGCTCATTTTCCCATTGCTTTTAATTATAACAATAATTCCATTCATTCCATTAACGTATAGCGTGTATTTCATTATCGACGAGGAAATCGGTATACTAACCACTCTTCGTTGGAAATCCAGCCTAACATGGACACAAATTAACTTACCGCGGGACATAAACGAGTTCGGAATCGGGCGAAGCGTAAGATCGGCAGTTAGCATCGACCGGGTCGTATCGGTAATCGTCCGAACGAGTTGCGGCTCCTTAATCCCGGAAGCGGAATTTTCGATCGTTCGCCGAGTCGAAAGTTGGCGCGCACATATTCGGCATTAAGGCGGCGTAGAATCCAATAAGTTTGTCCGTGGGATTAGGCATTAGACCGGAGCCGGATTATACGTCGGATTCCTATCGGCGGGCCAGGCGCGTCCGCGATACCGATCGACCCCTCTCGGTGGAACGCACCGCGGGAATCGGGGAAGGATGATCCTTCTCAACTTGTATCAGTCGTTACGAGCCACTCGATATTGCCCTGGGACCTACCTATCTACTCCCCCGCCTCCACGGTTATCCTCGTAATCGCTTTCGCGCGACTTCGACCGCGGGAAATATATTAAAAAAAGCCGATCTTCCACGGTTTTCAAACGGCGGGGTCCGCCTACGGGGATCGGCTTCCAATTTATTATTGTAACACGCTATTATCCCCTCGCCAGCTATTAACGAGATTATCGTCTCTTTTTTTCCTCGGCGAGAGCCGTTTTTAAAATGAGAACCTCTAGATATAATTTGCTTCAGTCTATAGCTAATTCAAGTTTAATAATTTGTTACGTTCTATAGGTGATTCAAGATTTGTAATATATAGGGCCAATTTCAAATGCATAGGTACCACGATTGGTTAAAAATCGTCTGAGGTACCTGTACTTCATTCTGTAGTTAATTCAAGGTTAATGATGTACAGGTACCTCAAACGATTTTGGATGAATTTCAAATGCACATGGCGTCACGATTGGTTTCTATATAATTGCTAAAAACAACCCTTGGAGATGAAGAGAAATCTTGGAAAATCGAGTGAAGTTAAGGCACTTCAAGTTAAGTTTAGGCACATCATAAAGAATTATATTGAACATAAAACAATAATAATTCCAATAATTGTAAAACTCGTTGTATCAACCTTTGTCTATAATTGCTAAAAACAACCCTTCGAGATGAAGAGAAATCTTGGAAAAACGAGTAAAGTTGAGCAATTCGAAAGTACCAGAAGTTGAATAAATTGGGGAGAGCAATTAGAAGGATGGCAGTGTCAGTAGTTAACGAGGCAACGACAATTAACACACCGCGGGGTCGGCTTTGGCAAAGAAGTAGTACAAGAAGAAGAACAAGAGGCTGAAGAACAGGAAGCCGAAGAAGAAGAAGAGATTGAGAGAGAGAGAGTCGGGCACGTTTAAACAGAAGGAGTTTGGCAATCGATCAACACGGGAAAACCAAAGGTAGAAGAGAGAAGAGGCGAGGCGAGATGAAGGGTGATGCGGGGACGAGTCGACGGAAAGGAAAATATTGGAAACTCCATTAGGAGTGGTGCAACCAGCCGTGCACCGGAATACATAAGCAGCTCTTCCATAGGGAACAAACGAAGGGGAGAGAATCGACGATGGAAAAAAGAAACCAAAAGAGTAAGAGAGAGAAAGGGGGAAGAGAAATAACCGACGACGAACGCTACTGAGGTTATTACGCGATTCATTTGAAACCTTTCATTTTTCGTTGCTCTGAATCCCCCTCCCGCCGCCCCGAGACCTTATTTCCGCTTCTTTACCGGGTAAATCGCGTTTTCAATCGGTCCCATTCTTCTCTCCCTCCTCTGATTTATCATCCGATTGTTAGCGCAACCGATTTTTCATCATTCTTCAACTTGCTCGTTTCTCTATACGTAGACTCGACGATCGCGTCGCTCGAACGCGAAGAGATCGGTTTAAGATCGGTCGAGTCGATGGGGAATAAACACGCACGGCTCGAGGAGCTCGTTCATAATTCAGGTAATTAGAAAGTAGCGGCGGGTCGTGTCTTCGTTCTTAATTCGAGGTCGCGGGGAGATCTTCGGCAGCCACTAAATGCCGTGAAATCAGCCGACGATAACACGGGCCCCCCGCGTCCCCCAACTTCGCCCCGCGGTGCAACGCCGTGCGCGAACTCGCGCGATTATTTCCGGGCTGTTGAGCCGCGATGTACTTTTGCAAGTTTCGCCTTGAGACTCCCGAGTTTCCGCCGCCCCCGCACCTCCGCGCAACCCCTTCACGCCGGCCTCCTCTACCGGTTCTCCTCTTATCGCACCCTCCATCCTCGCCGTTCTTATCGCTTCCTCCACATCCTTCCTTCTTATCCTCGCATCTCTTTCCATGCGTTTATTATTATTATGAATTACTGTTGCCAATTTATTGCACAGGGGTTTATGGCCATTTGCGATATTTCGGAAATTAAACCATGGAGAGGAATATGTTTCGAATAAAAAGCCTCAAGTAAGACTTCGGTACACGTAATTGAACAGACATGACGGATATGACCGAAAAACAGTATTCAGTTTTCTATAATGTTATATTACATTTGACGAACGTGTATTGTGCGCTATTATAATGAAATGAAGTTAAACGCCAGAAATATATCTTGAAGAGGACCAGCTATTGGTCGAAACGTCGATAAATAAATATATAATTAAACTAACTTGAAATTGGCATTTATTTTCTTGTCTACAAAAAGGTCATAAAGAATCAAATTTAAAAAGCCTCAAAGTTGAAGAAAGGTAAATTTTCTTTAAAATTCAATGAATTTTCTCAGAGTTCATTAAATTTTCTTCAAAATCCAATGAATTTTCTCAGGGTTTATTAAATTTTCTTCAAAATCCAATGAATTTTCTCAGGGTTTATTAAATTTTCTTCAAAATTCAATGAATTTTCTCAGAGTTCATTAAATTTTCTTCAGAATTCAATGAATTTTCTTAGGGTTCATTAAATTTTCTTCAAAATTCGATGAATTTTCTCAGAGTTCATTAAATTTTCTTCAAAATTCAATGAATTTTCTCAGAGTTCATTAAATTTTCTCAGAGTTCATTAAATTTTCTTCAAAATTCAATGAATTTTCTCAGGGTTTATTAAATTTTCTTTAAAATCCAATGAATTTTCTCAGGGTTTATTAAATTTTCTTCAAAATTCAATGAATTTTCTCAGAGTTCATTAAATTTTCTTCAGAATTCAATGAATTTTCTTAGGGTTCATTAAATTTTCTTCAAAATTCAATGAATTTTCTCAGAGTTCATTAAATTTTCTTCAAAATTCAATGAATTTTCTCAGAGTTCATTAAATTTTCTCAGAGTTCATTAAATTTTCTTCAGAATTCAATAATTTCCTCAGAGTTCATTAAATTTTCTCAAAGCTTATTAAATTTTCTGGAAAATCCATTAAATTTACGGTAAATTTCCATTGACAGAAGAAACTTAAATTTAATGTATAATTTTTCATGAAAACTGGATTAAATTCAATGATATTTTTAACAATATATTTGTCAAACGCATTTGCGTGATACTGCGTGGACGCGTGGGTTCGTCGTCGGCGGAGCGAGACCACGAGGAGTCGGCTCCTCCGTGCGACGTTCCGGTCGATAGTCGATTTTATTCGCGCGACGACCGCCCCTGGGACGAATTACGGGGTGTATAACGAGAGAAATTGTTTGGCTACCAGTTGCGCGCTCCCAAAAGGCTCGTTTTGCAAGTCGTAAACGAATTAGGGCCCGGCGAGCGTTGATCACCAGCCGCCGGGGAAGAGAGAGAGATCACCCTTGGTCATTGATTTACATCGCGGTTTACGGATCGGCCTCAATACTAATTGGCGTGCCGCGCCGCACCGCTCGATTGATTTCAACCTTTCGCCGTATGTAATCGCTCCCCGCGCCATTCCGAGGTGTTAATTACATCAGGGCGTGGCTCGAATTAGGGCTTCTAATCGACACCGGCCGCACGCTTAATTTACACATTTTCTCCCAAAATAAACGTTCGAAAACATCAATGTTCGTTGAAATAATTATGTTTGTATTTCCAGGAAGTAGGTTTAAAAGTGTTATCAAAAACATGTCCAACTCTTTAAACTGTGAACAATTAGGAAAATTTATTACAAAATTTACTACTATGTTGATTGGACATTTTCAGGAAATATCGTTTAGAAATGATTTTCTCCAAATTTTCGCGGTGCAACGCAAAGGCAATGAATGTAATTAAAAATTGAGCCGAGAAATTGTTATTGTTGTAGATGTAAAAAACAGTAGGAATTAGTGTTAGGATCGGTTTTAATTGTAGGTAAATCTGCGAGAACTGGCGAGAGGCGCGGGGAGAGGGTGGACGGTGTTCGGAGTCGCGACAAAAGCCGCGGGAAATCGAGAATCTGGGAAGGAAGCCTCGGGGGGTGGCCGCGTAAACGGGGCTTAACCGCACCTCGACGTGGCATTAGTCGTGGCACGGGAACGGAACAGGATAGTACAGGATAACGAGGATCACGGCCAAGTTAAGCGTAGGAAGCGAGGATGAGGAAAAGTGGTTGCCGAGGGGTTGGAAATTCGCGAAGGAGGAACAGAGTTATGAGTACAACCAGAGGGCTGTACTCGACGACGAGAATGGAGAGCAGAAAGTCTAGTATACGTATTTATTCCACAAATAACCATGGGAATTGTTTGCATTCCGACTTCGAACTATTTGTGCCCATTTGGAATGTCTCAAAAGGTAAAATCCGCAGAAAAAGGGTTTCAAGTACAAGTCAGTCAGAATATTGGAATATTAGAATATTGGATCATTAGAATTTGGAATATTAGAATATTAGAAGATTGGTATATCTAATAAATATTAGAATATTGAAATATTGGAACATTAGAGTACTAGAATATTGGGATATTAGAATATTGGAACATTGGAATATTGGTGTATCTAATAAATATTAAAATATTAGAATATTGAAACATTAGAGTACTAGAATATTGGAATCTTAGAATAGAATAGAATACTAGAATATTAGAATATTAGAATATTAGAATATTGGAACATTGGAATATTGGTGTATCTAATAAATATTAAAATATTAGAATATTGAAACATTAGAGTACTAGAATATTGGAGTCTTAGAACATTGAAATATTGGAATAGAATAGAATACTAGAATATTAGAATACTAGACTACTAGAATACTAGAATACTAGAATATTAAAATATTAGAATATTAGAATATTAGAATATTAGAATATTAGAATATTAGAATACTAGAATATTAAAATATTAGAATATTAGAATATTAGAATACTAGAATACTAGAATACTAGAATACTAGAGTACTAGAATATTAAAATATTTGAATTTTAGAATCCTGCAATTTCAGACTTTGGAAATATTGGAATATTAGAATGGCCGAGTAAAACAGGTCGACAATCTTATAAATCTTTCTCCTCTCTTCAAACCTTTCTCCTCAAGTTCATTGCTTCAAATATCGGACACAGCTTTTTATTACACGGCTTAAACTTTTGGCAGAGATCGTACGACTCATATACAACCTTAAGCTTGCGAAACTGTGGATTCATCTGAATTTAGTTTGCGCGATTCGAAGAAGCTTGCCCTGTGTCATCGATCAAAACGTGAAACGGTCATTTGAAGTCGCGTCAGGTGCAATCGAGCGGACAACGTATTTCGCCAACGAGGCCTGACTATTCTTACTCATTTCGCCTCTACTCCCATAGTCGAATGATTCGGAATGATTTTAGGAATTACATGTCATCGAGATATAGCGATAAATGAACGGTTCCTCAAGATTTTATAAATTATGTGAAATAATGACTGCAGAATATAATAACATATTCAATGCGTCAGTTTAGGGTTGCATGAACCCTTAATTTAAGCATTGAACGTTGAGCTTCCTACAGCTTTATTCACATGCACCATTTTTTATTGATCTTCCAGCCTAGGAAAAGCATTTACCATACATCTCTTCAAAACGAAATTGCATATTTCCAAAAGAAAAATGACGTTTGCCCACATTAGAGATACAAAACTTCTATTGACTAATAAAAAACATGAGAAATCTCTAATATCTATAAAAAAAGGCAATGCGTTTGTTTTGCACGAGGCTTGAAAACACGATACAACCCCTCCCCATTTCATGTTGCGTGTACGCATCCTCGAGAGTCTTGAACATAGTGTTCCAGGGAAGATTTAGCGTAAAATCAGCGGAAAGTTGGAATCAGTAGCCGTGACTCGCGGAATGTGGCAATGTCGAAGAGCGATCGAAAGAGAGGATAGATAAAGAGAATATCCTCTCTCTCTCTCTCTCTCTCTCTCTCTCGAACGAGAGCAGGACGAAGAGAAACGAGCAAAGAGAGACGGTACACATGCAGAGAAGAGAAGCTGCGGAGAGAGGGTGGGTCGGGCAGAGAGAGGGGAAGGGGTGGCCGGGCTAAAGCAAATTATTCACACTCAAACGACTCCATTTCAATATCGGGCCTCGGCCCAGGGACAAAAGAAGGGCGAGATGCCTGTCTCCCTTCTGCTCTCGCTTTGCCAGAGCCCGATACTCTTTGCCTGCAGCCTGCAGGCTTAATTCTCCTTTTTTCCCCCCTCCCTCTCTCTCTCTCTCTCTCTCTATGTTTTTTTTTTCATCCCCGATCTCTGTCTTCGACTCTTGCCTCTCTTTCCTGCTCAATTTTTCTTCGTCATTTCGCCGGCTCGTGTGTATTTTGGACGCGGCCAAAGAAAACGTAGCGAAACGCCGAATATCGTCTGAAGATTCCCGTGTGTCTCGGCCCAAAAATCGTTCTCGACCTTTTACGTTAAGTATTCGACATGATCTCTTCCCGACAATTCAATTAATTCAGGTACAATACGACGTTACGTCAATCACAAGTGTAAGACTTTTATCGAAGAATTTTTATGGATTTTTAGTAGAGAAAATTATAATTGAAGAAGAAATTGAATTTTATTAGACTGGCAATTCTATAAGACTGATGCTTGCTTAGTATAATGGAAATAAATTAAGATTAGAGATAGATCTAAGCAACTACTGATATTCTAAATGTCTATTCCCTGATTCTAATTTGATTAGAAAATTAAAATTTTATTATATAAAATTAAAGGTTATTAATAATTACTAAGACGAGCCCTTTGCGTCTTTTTTAAATATTCATTCCTCAAGGGTAGTTTCTACCCCTTAAATATAAATAGACACAGTAATAGAGTTCTTATCACAATAAGTAGCAGAATATTCTTAACAGGTACTCGAATTGGTTTGAATTCCTGGTTGGACGTTTGGCCGAGTGTAGAAATCCTTGTATGACGGAGCGTGTACGCGGGAAACGAAAACNAAAACGCCGAATATCGTCTGAAGATTCCCGTGTGTCTCGGCCCAAAAATCGTTCTCGACCTTTTACGTTAAGTATTCGACATGATTTCCTCCCGACAATTCAATTAATTCAGATACGATACGACGTTACGTCAATCACAAGTGTAAGACTTTTATCGAAGAATTTTTATGGATTTTTAGTAGAGAAAATTAATTGAAGAAGAAATTGAATTTTATTAGACCGGCAATTCTATAAGACTGACGCTTGCTTAGTATAATGGAAATAAATTAAGATTAGAGACAGATCTAACCAACTGCTGATATTCTAAATGTCTATTCCCTGATTCTAATTTGATTAGAAAATAAAAATTTTATTATATAAAATTAAAGATTATTAATAATTACTAAGACGAGCCCTTTGCGTCTTTTTTAAATATTCATTCCTTAAGGGTAGTTTCTACCCCTTAAATATAAATAGACACAATAATAGAGTTCTTATCACAATAAGTAGCAGAATATTCTTAACAGGTACTCGAATTGGTTTGAATTCCTGGTTGGACGTTTGGGCGAGTGTAGAAATCCTTGTATGACGGAGCGTGTACGCGGGAAACGAAAACACGACGCGTAGTAACGTAGACACAATCGCGTCGGATTCCCCATGGGCCAGAGAGATCTGATTGCAAACGAATGCGGACGGGGGTTACACGGTCTCCCTTCATAGACGATTAATCCAGTTTACTCGCAGACGCTCTGGCTCGGTATGGGGTTCCTGTAAGCCGAGAATCCGCACAAACGTCCCTCCCGCGCTTAAATATATTCAATTACGCGCCTCTGCCCTCTGGACGCGGCCCCGACTCCTCTCCTCTCTTCCTCTTCATTCCTTGACCCTCACCGTTACTTCTTCTTTCCCTTTTTCCAATGCAACTTCGTCGTAGAAACACTTCCTACGGGATTCCCCCGTTTTCACCGACATCTCGCGGATCAATCAAAGACTAATGTAAACAAATTTATTAATTAGCAAGACTGTCTTCAACCCTTTCTTCAAGGAATGCTTGTAATACAATAAATCAGGGACAACATCTCCTATGGGATTCCCCGGCCTTTTCGACATCTCGCGCACCAATCGAAGACTAACACTACCAAATTTATTAATTAGTAAGACTGTCTTCAACCCTTTCTTCAAGGAATGCTTGTAATACAATAAATAAGAAACATTTTCTTGTAATTCACANATTAATTAGTAAGACAGTCTTCAACCCTTTCTTCAAGGAATGCTTGTAATACAATAAATAAGAGACATTTTCTTGTAATTCACATATAAAAACATGGATTGTGAACAACCAATCAGAAATTAATTCGGATTTTATTCAGCCGATTTCGACAGACGCCTCACGTCGCGGACAGTCCCGTGAATCACGCGGAGATTGCAAGATGATAATAAAATTGTATCGCGTCATTATAAATTCCGCGTGACGGCTACGTCGACCCTGGCTGGGCCCCACGTCCCCACCTCCTTCGTTCTCTCTTCTTTTGACACTGATCGGGACCACCGTTGAATTTATTAGCGCGAAAATCATAGTCACGCGTGCCGCGTGCGAGGAATCGATTAAAATGACGTGACCGTTTCAAATTTGAATCGATGTAATCGGCGCATAATCGGCACGGATTCAGCAAACAGATCGGCCGCTCGCCGGGACCGATCCGTCGATGAACGCCGATCGGCCGTGGACATGACAACTATCTTGTCTCGCTGATTCAGATGACGGCACGACGAATTCTAATGAGACCGACTCGGGTTAGAAATTTCGGTTGCGTTCCGTCGATTTGCATTTGAAGAAATCGAAAATAATACGTGATATTCTTAAGTGAATTATAGTTATTTTTTAGGCAATTCTATTCGTGCAATTTTTAGAAGATGAATGCTTTGCAAAAATTAATTATTATTATTATTGTTAATCTTGAAGACTTAAGTCATGTTTTCACTGCTAAAGAAAAAATATTGAAGAAAATATCAGTGACGTGAAAAGCAGAGAAGAAAAGGAAGTGAAACTCTGAAGATGAACTACTCTACTTTGCAAAAATTTATTATTATTTTTATAATTAATTTTGGAGACTTAAGTCAAGTTTTCACTGCTAAAAAAAATATGGAAGAAAATGTGAGTGACATTCAAAGCATAGAAGAAAAGGTTGGACCCTGAAGATGAACCACCGTGTATAATACAAATTTAATAAAATTGTATTCAGAAAGAAATATTTTGGGAATAATTTGATAAGTTTGAAAGAAGGATAATTGCGTGGAAGGGAAAAAAGCGAAGGTAATACAACGGGTGACCGGATGATGAGCCAACAATGATCGAGGATTCATCAATGTTTTAGGAGGTCAATGTCACTCGGCAGCCGGCGACGGTAAGTAAGCAGTCGGCGTCGGCATAGATCTTAAGCATGCAGACCGCATACGAGCCCCGGTGTATATAATCGGGCCGACGGACTTTGGAAATCAGTCAACTGGACAGAACTCAACCGAGTGACTTACTAGTACCACAATGAAGGTAGTTTTCGTCGTTCCTGTGACGTAATCACTTCGACAA
Organism: Ceratina japonica; assembly: GCA_019453355.1. Taxonomy (NCBI): domain Eukaryota; kingdom Metazoa; phylum Arthropoda; class Insecta; order Hymenoptera; family Apidae; genus Ceratina; species Ceratina japonica. The sequence continues at coordinate 40,940 of SMSR01012085.1, forward strand.
ATCTTCTCATCCAATAATTATAACAGACAATAGAAATAACAATAGAAATTACAAATATTAGAAAACTAACACGTTGGATCCCATAAAGTCACATATGGGCGCTCATTAAAATCATTAAAATAATATAACTCGTCTAATTTAGACGCTTTTCAATTTTTTATAATATTGTCATTGTTATTAAAATATAATCTTCATAATATATACGACAGACAATATAAAATACTATAACAAACCATAAATATAATCCACATAAAACCTATATGTATAAAAATTCATGGTTGCCCCATGGAATGCCATGGAAGCCATAAACTTAGCATTCAACGTGTCACTCCACATTAATCTCAACTATCATCATTCAATTCATCCAACATTCAAAAGATACATATTTCAACAATCAATAATCAATCATTTTTCTAACTTTTTTGTAGGTATTTATCGTTCTCGCCGTTTTCGTGGCTGCGGTCGTCGCAGAGCCACCTAGAAGCCGTCCGCAACAAAGACAATTCTACTTCGCTAGACAACAAGAAGAGACGACGGCAGCGGAAGCTCCCTATCAACCATCCGGTTGGAGACCCGCCGGTCCGGCGTTCAATCTCCCGCAAAGACAGTACGGGGCACCGGCCGCGGCTCCTCAGCAGCAATACGGGGCACCTGCTGCTCCTCAGCAACAGTACGGGGCACCTGCCGCTCCTCAACAGCAATACGGTGCACCTGCTGCTCCTCAACAGCAATACGGAGCGCCTAATGCACCTCAGCAGAAATATGGAGCGCCGAACGCGCCTCAGCAACAATATGGAGCACCGAATACGCCTCAGCAACAATATGGGGCGCCGAATACGCCTCAGCAACAGTATGGAGCACCCAGCGAGCCTCAGTCGCAGTACGGAGCACCACAGGAAGCTACTACGACTGAAACGCCTAATAGCACTGAAGCTGAGGATATTACTACTGTCGCCAGTGCCACCGAGTCTGAGGTAAGGTCTCACCAATTGTTTTAGTAAATCTAGGATTTATACTATATCTCTAGAATTTAGTGAAATCCTGTCTAGGATTTACTGAAATTCTGTCGTATGTCTAGGATTTATAGAAAGAAAATATTGATAGGAAAATTTCATAATAATTACTGGATTAATATAAATTTCATAATAATTATTGGAGCAAAAAATTGATAGGGAATTTCTTATAAATTTTATAATAATTATTGGAGCTAAATATTTCTAGTATTTTTGCTTATTTCTTCGTTTTTGCTAAATTCTTATAAAAAGAGATATTTGCATAGAGTATCGTTGAACTATGAAATATGCATCGGTCCCAATTCTAGTCTGTTCAATTCTAATAATTCTAATATTCGTAATACTTGAAATAAAGCGCAATAAATTCCGTTCCGGAGGAGAACCGCGGGAAGAGAGCAGTTGAATGGAATCGGCGACAAAACACGGTGTTACGTATTATTATCAGACTTGTTATCGTCTTATTTGGCGGAACGGTGGTGGGTGGAGGCCCGTTTGGCACCGTGGAACACCGCGGCGGAGGTTTCCACGGAATTTTAAATCGCCGCCTGTGGGAGAATCGTCTCCTCAGCCCCTTCTTCTTCTTCTTCTTCTTCTCTTTCCTTGGCTGCTCTCCTTTTCCCGTCGGGTCTTAACGACATTAGTATTCGGCTCGTCGTTTACTTTCGATCGCTGTGCAGGCACGCGTGTGCCCCTACCGAATTCAAACCCGGCGTGACACAATCTACGATGCAGCCAACCGTGATTCGAGTAATTGCTCCCGTTTTCCTTCAGATTTTTCAATCCCATTGATTTCACCTCCGACGATCATCCTCTCCTCTGATTCTTGTATGATAGAACATATTCCTACATTTTTATCGATTACCTAACTCTTCATGCCCTTTTTTTATAGTTTTTAATATCGTCTCCATAGTTTCCACAAGAAACAAATATTAAAAATAAATTAGGGCCATTAAGGGCTATTTTTTTGGGTATCTTGGTTTTTTTGGGATGAATTTCTCGCTTAGCAATAGGGAGTCTCGTTATATTTTTGTCTTCTTCAATTTTTAAATTCTTCAATCCTTCAATTCTTCAACTCTTCAATCCTTCAACTCTTCAATTCTTCAATCCTCCAATTCTTCAACTCTTCAATCCTTCAACTCTTCAATCCTTCAATCCTCCAATTCTTCAATTCTTCAATCCTTCAATTCTTCAACTTCTCAATTCTTCAATCCTCCAATTCTTCAACTCTTCAATTCTTCAACTTCTCAATTCTTCAATCCTTCACTCCTTCAATCGCCCAATTCTTCGCTTCTTGACTTCTTCAACAACTCCTAACTCAAATCGTCTCCCTCAGTCTGAGCCTGTAAACTCTGTGAACGAGCTCGAAGACGAGGACCTGGACGAACAGCAGCCGCAACAATCCGGCGAGTACTACATCGCCCTGCCCGACGGCCGCCTCCAACGCATCCGCTACGTCAGCCGTCAGAACATCGAGGCAATGAAATACTTCGCGAAAATCCGCGCCGAGAACGTGGAGCCTCTCCGAGGACCGATCTACGCTTACGCTCCCCTGCAGAAGCTGCAGATCCTCCCGGCTGGTCTCCAAGTGTCCGTCGCTCCCGCGGCTCCGACGCCCGTCGAGGCTAAGCCGCAGAAGCTCGAGATCCAGCCGGTCGCCACGCAAGTCCAATATCAAGTCGACAATCCCGCGGGAGTTCTTCCACTGTCACCTGCCCCCGTCAGCGCTTCTTACGCCACTTATCAGGTGCCCGATTCTAGATACATCCTTGCTTTGCAGTAAATTTGATTAACGCCAGAACTACCAAATTGGTAAAAATGACTGGGATTT